>APFE030626162.1:0-11534 GCA_000404065.3 Pinus taeda
TAGACCAGACATTGCACATGCAATGGGAGTATTGAGCAGGTTTATGTCAAAACCAGGGAAGGAGCACTGGACAACAGTGAAGCAGGTTTTCAGGTATTTGCGTGGCACTAGTGACTATGGTTTGTGCTAGCAAGGAAGACCAGGATTGGAAAGAGTGTTGGATATTTGTGACTTTGTTGATGCAGACTGGGCTCGAGATCTGGATCAGAGAAGATCTACAAGTAGGTATGTGTTTAACCTATTTGGAGGTGCAGTCAGTTGGATGAGTAAGAAACAATTTGTAGTGTCACTATCAACTACAGAGGAAGAATACATGGCAGCCACTCATGCAAGCAAGGAAGCAGTTTGGTTGCAGAGATTGTGTTCAAGTATGGGGTTAGTACAGGGAGCTATAAGGATAGACTGTGACAGCCAAAGTGAAATTTTCTTGGCAAGAACCCTACTTATCATTCAAAGACAAAGCACATTGATGTTCAGTATCACTTTGTGAGGGATATGATAGAAGACAAAAAGGTGTTGCTGGTAAAGGTGGGCACTTTGAAGAATACTACAGATGCATTGACAAAATCTGTGAGCTCTGAGAAGTTCTCTTGGTGTAGAGAAACAATGGGCATTGCAGGGCTAGATAAATGACTAATCTCTCTTGTGGCCCCCTTTGGAAAGAAAACAACAAGTGGAAGAATGTTGGGTTGTGTTATATTCTTTGAATGACTAGCCCACGTAGTTAACCAAGGGGTTAGAGGGGGAGTAGAGCCCCCGCTTCGTTGTGAGGGTGGTAATAGGGGGTTTGAGGGGTGCAAGTAACTCCACTCTATGGGGACCAGGGCAGCACCTTGGAAAATTTTGGTTTTGGAACCTATGTTAGGTTGGGAGGACCCACCTATGGCTTTGTACATGATTTTCGCACATGTTTTTGGACGCAATGGTTTTCATTCCATCGTATTGGATGCTTGGGCATGTATACATATGTATTATAACATTGAAATGATCATAATGAAAAATCGAGTTGGCAGTCCCGATTTTGGGATCCAGCGAAAAATCTTTGTGTATATGTGTTTTAAGTGTTATGCTCTCACATTGTTTATTTTTTGTGTTTTCGAATTCGTATGCAAGTAATTTTTTACGGGGTTAAAACCTACATTGTTAGCATTTGAAATATTCAACTTCAATGTACACATTTCTTGGTTGATTCTAGTGCATTGGTAATGTCATGCCACTATCCGTGGCCAAGAAGATCAATGCTCAATGGGACAAGACAGATGCATAGATCATTCAGCTGGATAGAACTTGTGTTCTAGCAATTGGTGAACTCAAGAATGTCATCATCTGTTTATCAGTTGACAGATGAATTCATCAATGCATCAACCTTGTAATTGTGGAAATTCTGGAAGCATATGGAGTATTACTGAGCATAGACTTGTCAAGCAAGTTGTAAGGATACTTTTCCACATACTATTTACACTTATGGATTCCATATAGAGGCAGGAATAATCATATCTAGGTAGAGTTAGAGAGATACATGAAGCACACAGTGACTACTTTGAATGAGCATAACGAGGCATTGGCTTTCACAAAACGTGTTTTTGGTAATTGTTTTCTAGAAATACAGTTGGGGTGTTATCTTGTAGATCCATCCCTAATTCCACCAGATACATAGTTGGACCTCTTTCCATGTCCAATTGGTGATAATGAGCTTTGTACAGTTAGTAGTAGTAGTAGTGGTAGTAGTAATACTAGTGCAGTAAGCAATCCATGTACATATGATATGTGGACAATGTACTTTGATGGATCCAAGACACATGAGGGCTCTAGAGATGGTTGTGTTTTAATAGACCCACTCTAGAGAAAATATTCAATCTCTAACTGATTGGAATTCGAGTGCATAGACAATACCGCAAATTCTAAAACACTCATCATGGGTTTACGGAAGGCCATTGACCTCAATCTTGTTGTCTTGAAATTGGTAGGTGACTCTGAAATCATGGTGCATCAGGTACATAACACTATACATTGTGTGTCACCTCATCTTAAGAGTTATCAACAAGAGGTATGGCGACTCATCTATCACTTCCAAGCTTTTAATATTATTTCAGTACCAAGAATACGTAATGCAACTGCGGATGCCTTGGCAAATGCAACTGCTAGGATGTTACCTTTAAGGGATGGATTTTCTATTGAAAATTTTTATAAACCAACCATCCCAGATAGCATAACTAACTTACACATTTTTTATGATGACCAACATATACTGTACTTTATGGCCAACAGTGACATATTCAAAGGCGTAATGATTGATGAGGACGAGCACAAGAAGACACTGTAGGACACAACCAACGCAAGTAAAGGCAACCTCATCGCTAAGGTCTGGTATCACTAGAAATTTTGTATGATCTACATAATCATTTGCAAGGACCTTTGAATGGCAAGACCTATATTTCTATGTTTTCACGTGAGAAAATCAATTTAACAACTGAGAAATATTTGAAGTATCTCAATATCAGTACTTGTTGCAAACCACAAGAGTGCCAATCCTTCATCCACTTATTCAAGAAGTATCATGATGTATTTGCATGGGCGTACAATGATCTCAAGACATATGACAAATGAATAATCCAACATGTGATACCAATCAAGGAAGGGGACAAGCCATTTCAACATACATTAGGAAAAGTTCACCCAACGCTTGAGCCCCTCATATAGAAGGAACTGAGAAAATTGTTGGATGCTCAGATCATTTACAAGGTGTGACATTCAACATGGGTATCAAACTTAGTCCATGGAGATCCACCTATAAATAGATTTTCGCAATCTCAACCGTGCCTCGGACAAGGAAAATTACCCAGTGCTTCCCGTGGAGAAGATATTGAAAATAGTATCTGGTGCTGAAATGTTTTCCATCTTCAATGGATTTTCAGGTTAAACCTAGGTTTTGGTAGCAGAGCTTGACAGTTTAAAAACTACATGCCGAACAAAGTGTGGAACGTTCGCATTTTGACAAACGGCATTTAGGTTGGTCAATGCTAGTTTGACATTCCAATGTGCAATGGACATCGCCTTCCACGGGCTTATTGGATAGATCATAGTGGTCTACCTTGATGGCGTGACAATATTTTCAAAGCAAAGGTTATACCACCTACACCACTTGAAGAAAATTTTTGAGTCATGCCGAAAATATGAGATATACTTGAATCCCATGAAGAGTATCTTTACATTGTCCAAAGGTAATCTCCTAGGACACATCATTGAGGAAAGTGGGATCAAGGTGGACCTACATAAGGTTAGAACAATCACACTGATTCCCCACCTAGTGAACAAGAAAGCCATGCAATATTTCTTGGGGAAGATCAACCTACTTAGAAATTTCATCTCTAAAAATGCTCAGATTCTTAAATCAATACAGGAGATGATCAAGAAATTAGTAGTCTATAAATGGGATAAAAGGGAAAAGGATGTGTTCAACCATATTAAGAAAGTGATAGCAGAAGCACACATGTCCTACAACCTAGACTTCAGCAAAGACTTATTTCTCTACACTTTCACTTCTCACACCTCTCTTGTTGTTGTGCTCACTCAAAAGGATGAGTTGAACAACAAACGCTCTATCTCCTTCATGAGTGCAAGCTTGCAAGGACTAGAGGTCAATTACCATCCCATGGAAAAACAAGCTTATGTAGTGTACAAGGTGGTAAAGCACTTTAGACCCTACTTGTTGAAAAACCATTGTATTATCTTTGTTCCACACCCAACATTCAGACCACTGCTTGTCCAACAAGACCTGGGTGAAAGAAGGGTGAATTAGATGACTAGATTATAGGAATATGATCTTGAAATCAAGCAATTTCACACCATCAAGGGTCATGGTCTTTACAAGTTAGCAATAGAAGCAGTCAACACAAAAGAGGAAGAAGAAGAGATCGTAGGATGGGAGTAAGAGATTGAGATGTACAACATTGAGCGAACCTCCCCCACTTTAGATAGAAACTCTTGGTATGTGGATGTGTTAAAGTACCTTGAGCATGGCATTGTTCCCTCTCACTTATTTATGTAGCATAAGAGGACACTCTAACTCAAAGCACTGTCATATTAGTTGGTGCATGGGATGTTATTCAAGAAGCACCACAATGGGATATTGCTCACGTGTTTGGAGGCACATTATTCAAAAAAGGTGTTACATGATCTCCACAACAGACTAGTCGGGGGAGACTTCGCAGGAAACACTACAATGCACAAGGTCATGTGGTTTTGTTTTTACTAGTCTACATTATTCAAGGATAATCATTCTTGTGCCTCCAAATTTCTAGTCTGTCGGACATATACTCGTAGAAATCAGAGGTTAGTAGCCCCATTGTAGCTTGTTACAATAGAAGAACCTTTTCAATAGTGGGGCTTGGATATCATTGGGGAAATTATCCCTCACTCATCAAAATATCCTATCTGCTACAGATTATTTCACCCAATGAATAGAGGCAGTTCCGCTAAAACAAGTGAATGATCAGGAAGTCAAGAATTTTTTGCAACAAAAAATTTTCTCAAGGTTCGACGTTCCTACCTCACTTGTGTTTGAAAATGCAACATATTTTTCCTCATTAAAGATTTATGATTTTGCATGAGAAAATGGTATTATTTTAACACATTTTTCTAATTAATATTGACAAGGGAATGGTCTTGTTGAATCCATGAAGATGAACCTCATACGTATCATAAAAAATACCACATTCTCTGAATAAAGAAACTAGCACTCCACTTTGGTGAATTCTTTATGGGTTGAACGAGTCACACCTAAGCCTTCTCTGAACACCTCCCCTTACTTCTTGGTGTATGGAAAAGAATCCATCCTCCCGCAAAAAATCTACTTTCCCTTTCTCCAATTGTCTCAAGAATCCCAAGGCAAGCCATGCTTTTTAGTTCAACATATGGTGGGTACTTTCCACAAGCTACAAGAAGAAAGGTTGGAAGAAAAAGAAAAACAAATCGCTTCACCAGAGTCATATCAAGAGATAGATTTATAGAATGTCTGTAGGGAAGAATAGCTTTAGTGTGGGTGACTTAGTGTTGAAGTGGGACAAATCCCATAAGGACAATGGAAAACACACTAATTTTTGGTCCCTGTGGATTGGTCCTTACACATCCCACGAAAAGCTTGACCGACATACATATCGTCTTCAATCACTTGATGGGAAGATTGACTCTCTCCCTGTCAATGGCCAAGAATTAAAACAATATTTTCAATGAATATCTTGGGTTGTGCCCTACACTATTTACATAGTCTTTCATTGCTTGTTGTTTAGTTTTTTGCTTCAGTTTTTTTTCAAGTAAATAAGTGTTATGCCTTACTGTGTTGTGGATTCCAAGTGTGTGTTTGGCTAGAGTTTAAAGAGTCTTGTGACAGTGTGTCACTTGGCTAGTCTTTTGTTTGTCTTCCTTGTGTTGGTTGTATCTTTTGGCTGATGAAGTTCTGACAAAAAATACGATATGTCCATAAGGAGAGTTTTGGTCCAACCATGAACCTGTTTACAGTATGGAAAGTTCACACCTATACTCATTTTTTTCTTTGTTGTTTTCAAGCCTATTTGATTACTAGAAATGAAGAAGGGGAAAATCTAAACGATCAAACCTAAATTAGAGTTATTTATATTATTCTCTAAAGTAACAACCTCTCCTTCTCTCATTAAGTCACGATCCCTCTTCTGACCCAAGTAAATAAGTGTGTATGCACAGTTCTCTTTAAATAAATAAATAACATTAAAGAAGAGAAAGAATTCTTGCACAGAGAGGTGAAGCAAGCAACTCCACCAGGGTACTATCCATGCTCACTGGCAATGGAGCAATGTTTATGTTCCTACGTGACTCCACTCAGGTACTATCCAGGCATGCTAGTAGTAAAGCAACACCAGATATGGAAAACTATACTCTCAAAATCTTAAGTTCGTGAGCTAAAATACCCTTATGTTTTGTTCAGCTGAAAAGGTATAGAGGGGCACATGTCTACCCATGGGATATGTTGTTTGTTGTGTGTGGAGCCTGATTATATTCTTTATTCATAGGTATCACTGTATTCGACCCCAGTTTGTAATGTGGTGACAACGTTGCCTGTAATATTCGCACTGCCAGGGGGGGTCCAGGGGGGACGATGCCCCCGAAGCTCAAAATACATGTAAAATTTCCTTGTAAAATGTTGTAATTTTGTAGTCAATATGAGTCATTCATTAGGCAGAGAGACGGTAGAAGTTGAGTTTAATTTAGGGCTTTCTGTCCTAGAAGGAAACCCCTCACTATATATGAGGGAATTGTATTACATCTATATAGATTTATATTCTGAGTGAGAAAGAGAGACGATATTGTGTGAGAGCGAAGAGGGAATTGCAAAAGATCTGTTGTAAGTTGTATCTCTTCAGTTTGTTGGATAATATAAAAGGAAGGATTAGTTGTTTCCCATGGACATAACCCAAATTGGGTAAACCATGTATATCTGTGTCTCTCTTGTTTTATGTGTTTTCTGTGTTTATATTTCAGAAATATATTTTATGTGTTCCATTGCTCTGTAATATAATTTTCTAACATGGGGAAACCAAAGTAATTTGCACTATGAATCAATACTCCTTGAAGGACCAAGGCCCTACATAGAAGAAACTAACCAAGACATAGAAGTTGGAATTCAACTAGTGTGTTGGCAAGTGTTGTAGCGAATACAACACCCTCCAAAAATTTTGTCTTGCACTCAAATTTTGGAGCTTTCTTTGGTATTTTCCTTGATTTTTGCAAACACCTAAGCTCATTTCGTGAGCTTTCCTAAATTCCTCTAACCCCTTTTTCTTGTTATATCAGTTGTTGTCTTTTGGAATGTTTGATTGTTTTCCCATGCTTGTAGACCTTTTTTGGCAATTGTGAAGGTTGGTATCTGTGTATACAAGTTGTCCTAGCTTTGTAAACACCCATCACACAACTGTTGTCACGGTCATCCTAAAGTCTATCTCAAGAGTTGCACTTGTCACTTCTTGTTATAAGACAGTCACACAGGGAGAAATGATTTATTTTTTCTTTGGTGGTCTATGTTGTCGTGTCATAAAATTATTCTATATGTGTGATCACAAGTTCATGTTCATCACAAGTCTACCTTCCTCCCACACTGAGCCATTTTTAAGAAAGTATTCTTGATCGGGAAACTCAGCTACACCAGACCTTGACTGAACTACACACTACAGAGTCTCAGCCCTCATTATTGTGACCTTGTTGCCTGGAACTATGTAGTGCATAGTCACTATCCTCTAGGGCAGTTGCACTATGCAATTCCAGACCCCAACAACCTTCCTGGACCCCAAAATTGCACATAAATTCCTCCCAGTCCTAGTTGAATTGTGCACTTTTCACTTTTAGTCCTCAATATTTTCCCCTTTCCTACTGGAAGCCCATAATACACACAAAAAGTAGCCTCCCTTCACCTCTAGAACTGTGTAGAGGTATCCCCCAGTGTCCTTCCCTAGCCAAAGCTCACTGACCTCAAGAACTGCACATATTTTTCCTCTAGGTCTGTTTGTTGCCCAGTCCTCCTTGCCTTTGAAAACTACGTAGATCTGTCTCTGAGGGTCCCTGATCTGAATTGGATCCTTAAACTCCTTAGAGCTACCTGAACTCTATAAAAAAACTCATATCGGAGTTTAAATTCTTATGGATGTCGAAGCCTATTAGAAATAACCTCTAAACAGTGACAATTTGCAGCTCGCACAGAGGAACGAGGACCTTCGATCAAAACGCATTGGCCATTGCCCATGGGCACTGTGCATGGTGAAAAAATGGCAGTTAGGAGGCTTGGATTAGAAAATGGAGGTCATTTCGGATGCACAATTAGGAAAAGCCCTGAGTGCATGATCACAAGGAAAGCCAAGAAACCGTGGGAAAAGCACTGAAACCGAAGGTGGGTCCTGCACTCCAAAACTGGTGAAATATCGGAGACATTTCAGGCGGTAAGCGGGTTTGTCAGAGGACCCAGCGATGTCATACAATGAATGACACATGTCCGTTGAATGAGAGAGAAAACTACTCTCATCGCCTAATGTCCGAGCAAGTCATCCGCACAATAAGAATGATAACCATAGGATCTGGAGGCCCATATCTAACGGTGAGATTGCACCCGATGGGAAATTGGACCCGAGGGAAAAAATAAGCCATGATGCATAAATATTTGAAGTCCGACGTGGACGATTATTTAGCAGTGATCCGTGTTTCACAGGAATTCTTGAAGTAAACAAAAATAATGGCCATTTCAAACGATCAAGTGTTTCTGGTGAGCCTGACACTTATCTATTACAGAACAAGTGGCCACTTCTCTGTGAAGCGTTATAGTGATGATGATGCAGAGTAGGGAATTCCAGTGGACAGAGGCAGGCGATCTGAAGAGCCAGGAGAGGAAGTGAACAGTCCTGAGACGGATTTGCATTAAGCCACGAATAGACGGAGAGTAAAAGGAGAGGAATAGAGAGCAGTCAAGGGAAGTAAGCATACTTGGAGGCAGAAAAAGCAGAGCAAAAGCCACAACTAGAGCCAAGAGCCAGAGCGAGCACCAGAAGCGAGAGATGAGAGCCAGAGTTAGAGTCAAAGCCACAGCCAGAGCAAGAGCTAGAGCCAAAGCCAAGAGCCAGAGCTAGAAATCCGAAGAGCTCCAAGAGCCAAGAGCTAGAGCTAGAAAGCTGAAGAGCTCCAAGAGCCAAGGGATAAGATGGTGTTCTGATCCCAATGTTCCTGTATAAAACATTGGAGTGAAGTGTAGCAGTTGTAAAATAACTATTGCCATAATCCCAAAGAGCCCAATCGAGTTGATTAGAGCTCAAGGAGATGTAGCCCAAGATATCAAGGTGAACTCCATATTATACTATTGCGTTATGTGTTTGTTTTTACTGTTGCTTTCACTACTATTATATATATATATATATATATATACATACATATCAGTTTAACTACCTTCCCATATTAGCGCAAACAACAAATTTTAAAGTAAATAATCAGCTGAAAACAAATACAAGCATACACCCATATTTTCAAGCATTTCTTGATTCCACATTGGTTAATCATTAAGACTTGGGAAAATTAGAAGCTTTAGAAGTGGGAGAGGTTCCTGTATGTTAGATAAGAAGCCTAAGAGCCCCATTTTCAGATCAAGTGGTATCAGAGCTTAATATTGATTAACACCCACCTTCAAAGAAGGTTGTGTCAGAATGCTTGATTGACAGGGCAAAGACTGATTGTCTAAAGGTTGTTTGGACAGTCAAGGATTGATTGCCTCATCGATTGTATGATTGGTTGCAGACTGACTATTGTTTGAGTTCGCAGAGGTGAAGGGAAAGCTATTGATAGTTTAGTCCAGGAAGGACAAGAAGGAAGAAGGGTTGAAGGCATTCTTCTATCCCAAAGGACCTCAAGGAAATCCTTGAAGCACAAGAGGTTTGTTGCAAAAGGTTTCTTGAGTAAGCCTTTTAATAATCTTGTTTGAAGTTCTTTTGTTCATTTGTATAATGAAAACTTCTACAAGTGAGTCCTCAAATTCCTCCTTCATCGCAAGATTCTTTGATGGAGACATGAAGCAAGACTTGTCCACCATGAAGGATATGGTGAGAGAAATGTATGAGCATGGAAGGAAGAGCAGCATACTTAGAGAGCAACTAAATTCTGTGAAGGAAGAGAAGTAGATGCTTTCTGGAAAATTACAGGAAATGGAGAGGCAACTCCATATTGCAAATATGAACCTGAAAAGGATGCATGATTTGGAGTCACAACTCTTTGTTCCAAAAGAAGCCTTGGCCAAGTATCAGCTTGAAGAAGAGGTAAACCATTCCTGTTTGTGTTAAAAATTTTCTAAGAATGCTTATACTGGATCTTTTGAAAAACATACTAGAGGCATAGGTTCCAAGCTAATGTTGAAGATGGGCTATGAAGGAAAAGGATTGGGAAAACATGCATAAGGTATTGTTGAGCCAATAATGGTTGAAGAAAGGGCTAAGTATTTGCATCTTGGCTATGGATAGTCTTATGGAGAGAATTCCAAAGCTGCCATGAAGGCCATCGAAACAGTTCCAAAAAGGAGTTTCATTGCAGGTCCTCTACCTCAGAAGTGTGAGGATTGTATTCAGGAGGAATGCAATAGATCGAAACATCATTTGCAAGATGCAGGTGTTAAGAACCACACACTCGAAGTAGAGAGTTGTGGAAACTCTGATAGCCTTGAAGAAAGTGATGGTGTTACAAAGGGAGCCACTTCTTCATTTGCCTCACCTCCTCATGAAGGCAGTAAAGGTGAAAGCGGTAGGTATAAATCTAGTTATAAACATCTTCCTTTTCATTTTGTAAAGCATGGAAAAAGAATTGCAAGTTCCTTTTATGGTTTGGATAACCATTATGTTTCTAGATGTTGGAAGAGGATGGCCACATACAGGAAAATTTTGAAGGAAAAGAAGCAAGCAGCCAAAGGTCCACAAGACAAGGCAAATCATGCAGTCAAAAGAATGCACATGTGTTGCACTTACTGCGATAAGTAAAGGAATATTACTAAAAAGTTTTGGACTTTGAATCCAGCATTGCTTCCACCAAAGCTAAAGGAGAAGGTGGAAAAAGAAAATGGTAGGAATAAAGATTCCATGGTTGATGTGGTTCAGGATGATTCACATATTGATGTTGATGTGCAAGCAAAGGAGGGACCTTTGAAATGGATTGGCAAGAAATGGTTAGAATTCTTATCCAATTAAGGCTGCATGTCTAGTGATGCATCTATTTTCATTTCTTTGTGGAATAAATGCAAGTTTCAGGATATTACCAAATGGTAAATAGAAAGAAGTTGAGTAGCAAACTCACTTTATTACTGCAACAATATGTTCATTTCAACTTCAGAAGTACAGTGTACTTAAGCGAAATTTGAAAGATGGAATGCATGCCTAAGCATGAGATGAATGTGATGTTGGCTTGGGAGAAGTTAACTTGGTTTCTAAAATAGAGATGAGGATGATGTGTTTCATCTTTTGGAAAAGAGTCCTAAAGGTCTTTTTCCTACATGCTCGACTTGAAGGGTCGTTTGTTGTAAAGGCGTGTTTTACTGGCTTGTCATTTGTATGCAGATGTAAGACATGGAAGGGTTCACAAGATGTGAAATCTGTTTCTTTGCTGAAGCAGGAGTTAGCCTATGCAATTGTTGTCTGTATGCCTGTTGTTGTTAACAATTGTTGTTGGCAGCTTTTCAAATAGGTAACAAATGAAAGTTTTGTGGAGCAGATGTACTTCACATTTGTTTGAGCCACTTTGGATCAAGGATCAAGGCAAAGAAGTTCAAACTACCTTCTGTAAACTTCACAGTAGAAGTTCTGCATGAAATCAAGGAGGAAAACAGTTCTTCCCGAGACTACCAACCCATCCAAGAAGGGAAGCGGTCAGAGATTTGGGCTCAGAGGCACTATGTGAAGGCAAGTGTAGGGAGGTTGAAAGAAGAGGGTGTTGTTACTCTCATTTACTGCTCAGATCAGTGTATCAGTCTTTTGGTGGACCAAAAGTTATTT
>APFE030626168.1:2333-19384 GCA_000404065.3 Pinus taeda
TCACATCATGAGTTTCCTTTACTACCTTTTCACCATTAGTAAGTATTTCTTGTAGAAAATTTGTCAAATTTGTCTTCAAATCTGCTATGTCTGTCTTCAAATTTGTCTTCAAATCTTCCATGTCTCTCTTCAAATATGTATTCAAATCTATCTTCAAATCATCCATCTTAGCTTCCACGTCCTTTATCTTAGATTCCACGCCATTTATCTTAGCTTCTGTTAGCTTTTGTGAGAGTGACATTTGTTGCACTTTGTCTTGTAATTTTGATATATCATGTAGCATTTCTTCCTCTTCTTCATGAGTCATGCTAGAACTTTCAGGTTGCTTACTAGGTGTTTGCATTTTCTTCCCTCGGGGCATCAGTTACCGATAATAATGCTCTACTATGCCCTTTTAATTCCTTCAAAATAAATTTTGAAACCAAGCTTCAGCAAAAATTTAAAAGAATCTACACAGCTTTTTTCTCTTTGTAGGAGCTCGATATTGCCTCTGATGTATCTATGTACTTTCGGATCATCCAGTTCTGAAATTGCGTCCTGTAGTAGCCCTCTATGTCCTCCTTCCAATGCCACCAGTCTGATCCAAATTGGATTCTCCAAGGAAGAGTTATGCGAAACCTCCCACAGTGACCTGATTAGAGACTAGTTCAATAGAGTGAACTTGTACGACATGCCATGAGTCACTGTTTCAACTTTTGGCTCTGAAAAATATATAGAAGAACTACAGTCCGTCCTATTTCTGTACCTTCTTACGAAATTTCAATCCGATGCTTAAAGAGAAAGTTATGATGATTTTCCCTAGGTCACCTGTTTGGAATGTAATTTAGGAGTCTACAGAAAGACCAACTTCCTCAGATCATATCTCCTCAAATATAGCACAAAAATCTCTGAAATTCGGACTTGAGGTTCAACGCGATTTCTTCTCAAATGGGTTATTTTTTAGCTTCTGAAACGTGGCAGAAAAAAAGTTATAGCAAAAATTCCACGATGACCTATTGGAGCAGCGAAACCCTAGAATCCAAAGCTCTAATACCAAATGTTATGAAACCAGCTCAAGAAAAGATAGAAAAGATAGATCAACGCCTTATAATTTAGCCTCTTCAAGGTGGAAACCTCCTTTACATTAGATAAATGAACAATTCTTGGATGATTCAAATAACAAAACCTCCTTTCTATATATAGGAGTCTAAGGAGTCACAATATAATCCAACCGACCTAACAATAATAATATAAAGCCACAAAAATAACAATAGAGGGATTCTATGGGGCACAATAAATAACAATATGGGGACAATAGGGGCACAACAATATTAATAAGGGATGCAACTACAATAGTAATGGGGTAATCACTAGTATTATAGGGACCCAACAGAGTGTCGATGTACTATTTTGATTAAGGTTACCAATCAATGCACTTGATAATTTTAAAATTGTTTGTATCCTAATTCTAGTTAAAACACATACTCTTAATAGAACTTAGAATCTAGAAATCAAATATATGTTCCTTGTGGTAAATTTGGGTGTGATTCAACGGACTTGTGGCTATTAAACAACCTAATTGATTCACTAACAAAGTTAATATTTACTTCTTTTTTTCTGATGTATGTTCCTACTAACCTAAACTCAAGACTAATAATTGTGTTCTCTGATTATGTAGGCATATAAACATTCATATGTATAACAAAGAATTCATTCTAGGCTCTTCGCTTTCTAGCATTTTAGGTTAAAGTTCAACAAAATAACATGGACATTCACCTGCGGGGCTGAGTTTCAGGGTGTGACCAGTTTTTCAATAAGAATTGCATTACACACAATGATTCAACCAACATCGTATAGGCACTATTAATACACATTATTAACAACCACTTTCTCGATTTGAGTACAACCAAATTATACAATATGCATTCTAAACTATTAGTACAAACTAAATTCAATAATAGAGACATGAACCTCATTGCACAACCCACATATAAGAAAAACGTATCTCTGATGAATCTAGGCAACTGAGTCTAGGACTACGACTCTCCTCCCAACCTTAGATTAGGCTACATGTCATGCGGAAAGAGTTATTTTTGCTGACAAAACTAACCTCCCTAGGAGTCTAAGACTCTCTAGTGACAAACAGAACAAGTAAGAGCAATCCTTCTCTAAACATACATTATCCTATGAGAAACCAAACCAAGTGTTTTTCGATCTTACCTTAGGTCCAACGCTTGTTGTAGCAGCCTACCTTCGTTGATCCAGATGAGCTCCTCCTTCACTTTGAAACCTGCATACACTAACAATCAAACGATTACATAACACCTGAATATTCCATAAAACAAAGCATATTCAACATATAGACCAAGGAGTATATGAAACAATTCATTAACACAAATCATTGAGAAGAATGGACTTATTTGTATTAAGGAAACAAAAAAGAAACCATTACAACCTGAGCCTTGGTGTTGTGCAAGTTCCTCCCAGGGTCCAGCAAGAGTTTTCCTCTACTTTGACAAGCTCACCCACTTCCAATGTGACAACAAGAAAGGATGGTAATCTCTCCTCACAAGTTTACAATGGAAGTCCTAATTCCAGCAGAATCTACCCTTTGGAATGTTCAGCTTTCAACCTTCCCTCCTCTGGCCCAAGGCATGTATTTATAGTGTTCTAGAGGAAGTTATTCAGTTCCAAAATCAATGGGATACTCCCTCTTTTGGATGGGGTAGCTCCTCTCTTGATGGGATAAGTTCCTCTATCATAGGGATGCATGAACCATCTGGAGGCGCTCAATACACGTCAAACACTCTTCTAGAAAGCTCTAGAAGTGACCACAAGTAACTTTTTTAAGATGAACTCGCGCCTTTTGACCTTTACAGGGGTACGCACCCATCCTTTGGCTTACAGAGCGTACAAGTACGCAGGTACAATGAGTTTGGGATGCGTACACGCAGGCAAGGTAGAGAGAACCTGCGTACCCAGAGATAAACATGTTTTTGGGGACTTTCTCTCTTTTTTGAAGCTTGACATGAAGAGTAGAGGTATTAGGCTTGACAAGGAGGATAATATGACTATTGATGGAGCCATATTAACTGCAGATAGTCATGGTGACAAATTTCAGTGTAACAGACCCCTCGCCAGGTACTCCAAGCAATGGCTTTCGGAGGTAATCATCAACAACTTGAGCAATCTGATATCTAATTGCAGAAAAGTAAAACTAAAATCAAATCACATCAATTCATAGTCTGACCCCTCGCCAGGTAGTCTAAGCTATGGCTTTCAGAGGTAATAATTAACAACTTGAGCAATTTGGTATCTAATTGCAGAAAAGTAAAACTAAAATCAAATCACATCAATTCATAGTTTGACCCCTCGCTCGGTAGTCTAAGCTATAGCTTTCAGAGGTAATCATCAACAACTTGAGCAATCTGATATCTAAACTGTCTAATAAAGCAAATGAACTAAACTGAAATAAAAAAAACATAACTGGAATAAAAGGAACTAAGAAAAGCAAGTCGGCAGAAAGACTGATTCCATGTCACTAGTTTTTGCAAAAGGAAATGTGTAAAAGTGCCCGGGCCTACTTCTATCCTGAAACATACACACACACTGATCATCGTTAATAGTACTATACAAAGCTTGTAATATCATGAACATGAGTGAAATGTTAATAAGCAAAAGAAATATACACAAGTGAATAACTGTGGAATATATGCAATGAAATTAAAGAAACACTACATAAAACTATACAACAATAAAAGAACAAAACCTTAGTGTGCAGGGGCCCTCTGCACAGCCTCAACCAACCGGTTATCAATCAAGAATTATGCTCACACAATCATGTAGAAACAAAGTCTTCTATTATATCTCAAAACAGCGTTAACACAATGGGCTAGTGTCATGGCACAACAACTTGTTGAAAATAATACTGAGAGGGGGGGGGTGAATCAATATTATTAACTTCTTTTTCAATTTATATTTGCAGATATGACTAATTAATCTTGCGTATACCTTCCAGACTTATAATTTAATTTATTCTTTAGATGTTGATCATTAATCTGTGTGTCAGAACCATATAACAGTAAACAAGAAAAATACAGTAGACAATCACACCAAAGAACACAAGATATAAGGTGGAAACCCAATGTGGGTGAAAACCACCTGGTGCAATATGTCTCTATCTTCTTTCAATTAGAAACTTCTTTTTACAATGATTCTGTACTGGTGCAGTCTTATACCAGCATGCAAGCTTCAACCTGCAAAAGGCTACAACCTTCTCTCATTCTCCAGACTCTGCTGGAAGGGAGCTACAACGCCCTTAGCTCTTGTACTAGTTGAGGTACTAGTACGTAGGTGCTGACCTACTGAAGGCTTCAACCTTCTCTTTTCTTCCAGGGACCACGTTTCATAAATTTTCAAACTGGATCCATGAATATCAATAGATTTGCAATCAACCAACTTCCTTTTACAAATACTGAATCAATAACTTCTTAGCACACAACAAACAGACACCAATTCAAAACCCTGGATACTACAGTAATAGAAAAAAACAGCTAAAACGTATTTCAAGAAAAGTCCGCAACTTCACCAATAGAAACCTGCGGGTATATGCACCTCCGATGTGTCCAGCTTGTGGACCTCCGCACCTGTGTTGTGTCTGTACTATGAACCTCTGAACCTGCACTGTGCTGAGCCTGCGGACCTCTGCACTTGCGCTGTGTCTAGCCTGCGGACCTCCACACCTGCACTGTGTCAAGCCTGCGGACCTCCAGGTATAGACAATTTATTAGACTTCAATGATACCCCAGACTATCAGATTTATAGATTTGATCATGCGCCAAAGAGATCTCGACCCTTCAATAGATATATCTTGTAATGCTCAGATTTCTCCTTCATTCAACTATAACTCACCAACTGATCACCAATATTTTCAGATCTTGCTCTTCTTAAGATATTCAACACAACTGTATACAGCCAAATGATCTCCTTTCCTTTTTATAGACTAGGCCTTACTCAAACCATGGTCCAAAACCATAGAGATCCAATACTAGGGACCAAAACCTGGGTTCAATACTTTAGATGCAAAACCACGGACCAAAACCATAGGATCAAAAACGTCGGACTACATACAATGGACCAACCATAAGATTTCCTACGTGTGAATTTTTCTCTTCATGAAAGTCTATGTACTTTAGGTCTACACTTTTTGTACGGAACACCTGTGAACATGTCCGCACCTTTTGAATGACACACCTGCAGAACCTGCCGATGATGGCAGCTTTGTGAACAGGAGGCTGCGAGTCTCTCATTTTCTATTATTTTGAGAACCAGAACTTGTGATCTGACATTTGAGTGAGTTGCCATCAAGGGCAACACCTGTACCATAGTGCCAAACCTATGTCATAATGCCGACACAACTTAATAGTGAAATTACATAAGCAAAAAGTCTAACTGTATGCGATTGGAAACGCGTTATTTATAACAAGAAATTCACAACTGTTTTCCTATGAAACTACGTTGATAGAGGACACGTAAAAGACAACGTCCACGGATTTAGCATCATGGTTGCCGAGATTATGCAGTCTATTGAAAACGACTATTGGATTCAAATCGTGGTCAGCCTACAGGTGTCAGCGTGCCTCCAGAGATGTAGAAACGGCCACAAAAATCTTCACGTGTTTGAAAATGGAGTCCTGTTGCTGTAGGACTCCCCTGTTTGACCACCGCTTGACCGTTGTTGACCATGTCTTTTCCTGATGAATTCGGCTAGACCAATAGGACCTGATCCATGTCCTGGTCATTTCCAACTTGCCCATGTGACTTGCTTTGCCTGATGACACCTGCAACTTGGAGTTTAACAAAAACGGCTGCGGAAAGTTGAACCAGCTGCGGAAAGTGGCTGCATTCCACAACTCATAAGCAAAAATCTAATTCAGACAACAAACACAAGGACATAGTTAAAAACCACTTTAAATGCTCTTTTATGATTAATATGCAATGATGTTGATAGCTTAGGAGGTCTAAGTGAATGGAAAGAATATAGGAAAATGTATAGGAAAGATGCAGGTTTAGGGCTCAATAGATTCCCCAAACCGACAAGATATCAGAAGGCTTCGAGGCGGTAAGTAGTTTTGACTGAGTCTCGCCCAATGCCACACATCAAGTGACATGCATTTGGTGGAGGAGAGAGAAAACCGCCTGCATTGGATGGGTAAACATTGCGCGACTTGTCCGCCCGATATGAAGGATGACCGTAGGATCTGGGGGGTCCAGATTGATGATGGAGATATGTCCCGATGGCTGACCGGATTTGATAGGTAAAAAAGCAAGATGACAGAGATTTTACGCCTGATGTGGATGATGAGTTGGAAAATTATTCGTGTTCATGGGCGATCTTGAAGCAAACAGATTTAATGGCCATTCGAGTATGGTTGAGGGAATTTGACACCTAGTTCGTTAGCAAACAAGTGGCCACCTCCCTCGAGGTGTTACTCGGTGATGATGTCGCAGAGCAAAGGAACTGGAACGGACAGAGGAAAGGAAACCAAAAGGTTGGGAAGCGGAAATGAATAGTCAAAAGAACAGACTGGTTTTAAAGCCATAAACTGACAGAAGCAGAGAGAAAGGAGGCAACATACAGAAGGAAGCATACAAAGAAACAACACACAAAGAGTAGAAGTCGAGCTAACCTGAAGGTAGCCTCAAGCCAGACAGAGCCAAAGAGAGTCAGAGAGTATGTGTACTCCATTGAAGGCTTGAGAGGTTCAAGCAAACTCCTTAGCATAGGCCTGTTATACTACTGTGACCCTTAGAGGTCCTGTTTCAGTAAGGAGAGTCTGTGTACTCCAGTCCTACTGACTTAAATCTGTTAAGTGAGACTCATTTTGAGTTCACTGTTGTAAAACTCTGCTTGAAAACATAATAGAGAGGCCACCACTGAAAGGCTGGACCAGGAGACGTAGCCTAAGAGCATTGGGTGAACTCCTTATTAAACTTGTTTTGTTTACATGTTTGAATCTTATGTTTTCTCTGTTTGCCTCAGTGTCTATGTATTCTAGCAATCTTATCGATCTGTTGCATAAGTAACATAGGCACATCCATGCACATGACTCTATAATACCTTTAACTCTTTATCTTGGATAAATTCCAGATCAAGTGGTATCAGAGCTCTAGGTTACCAAGGTTAGACAAGCTTGTGCTAGATTTCGTTGTTGAATGCTAACTAGATCAAAGCTTAAATTAGGAGAAGGAGAATTGGCTGAAACTAATCAAGAAATTTTACGAATCTAATCTAAGAGGAAAATGTCAGGAGAAAACCCCTTAGAATCAAACCCCCAGTTCATGGATAGTTTTATGACCCTAAAATCCATGGTGGAGGAAATGTATAGGGACTATAAGAAACATGGAGATGAAGATGCATCAAGCTCCAAACAAGATAAAGGAGTAGAGGAATCTATCCTCCATGATCACTCCAAAGGCAAATGGAAAGAAGAAAAATTTCTCACGCCTCCTAATAGCCCTAAAAATAAAAAGAAGACATCTTTAATTAAATTAGATGTTAAATTTGATTTACCAATATATGATGGACAGTTGAATGCAGAGAAGCTGGATAACTGGATCAAATAGATTGATGTTTATTGTAGAGTGCAGAGTATTGACCCAGACAAGAGTAAGATTCAGCTGGCCAGCCTATGCCTTGGAGGCACTGCCTTGGTATGGTGGGAAGGCAGGACACAAGTTGACATGAAGAAACATGGTAAGATTCTTTCTGTCTAGAGTGAATTTGTTTATGCAATTAAAAAGCAATTATATCCACTAGCCTACATGCAGCAAGCCAGCATGAGCTGGAAAACTCTTCAACAACTAAAGGGGCAAAGTGTACAAGGTTACACCCAAGAATTTAGGAAAAGAGCCTTGATTCTAGGAATTTATTTAGACTCACCTGAGATTTTGTTGAAGTATATAGGTGGTCTACATGGCTACATGAGGCACACTATCCTCATGTTTAATCCCACTAGTATATATGAAGTATCCATTCAGGCTACGCATCTTGAAGCCAGAGGTAAGAATGGGAACCCAGAAGTTGGGGATCATCCAAACCCATTGCAAGCAAAAATAAGGAGAAAAGAAAACATAAATGGAAAGAGAGGAAGACAAACACTGTACAAAAAAACGAGTCTTCATGCACTCACTGTAAGAAGGATGGGCATGATGATGAACACTGCTGGATTCTGCATCAGGAGTTGAAACCTAAGAATTTTGAGGGCAAGAAGAAGAAGACTGCTACAACTATTCAAAAGGATTTTGGGTCAGACTCAAGAGATGAAGCAACAATCACAACCACATGTATAAAAGGTAAAAATTCTGAAGCATCTACTAGTAATTCCGCACAATCTACTGATAATGAAGAAAATGAGAGGAAAAGACGTGAGATTTTTCATATTTGAGTTATTTCCAATCATCAAAAGATTGATACTTTGTTTGATAATGGATCACAAGTAAATTTAATTTCTGAAGCAATTGTAAAGAAGTTGGGATTACTAACCACACCTCACAAGAAACCATATCCATTAGGTTGGCTATGTGATAAAGCAAAGCTACAAGTGACTAGACAATGTAAACTTAAGTTTTCTTTTGGGTCAACATTTGTAGATGAGGTTGAGTTAGATATATTTCCTTTGGATATATGTGGAATTGTTTTAGGAAGTCCTTACTTGTATGATAGAAAAGTTATTTTCTATAGAGCTGAGAACAAGTATCTACTCGTTAAAGATCGAATCGAATATATTGTAAGAGCTCAAAAGCTCAAGAATAATTATACTCTCATAAACTCAGGGCAGATGAAAGAATTATAAATTCATGCAAACAATTTTTACTAATGGTTGTAAAGGAAAAGAAATGTGATAAAACCAATGTATTTGAGGGCTGTGATGCTAAATAGAAAGCTGATTTAGAAAACGTTGTTTTAGAATATGATGTATTGTTTCTAGAACCTAAAGGTCTGCCACCCAAAAAGGAAATAGTGCATGATATTAATTTGTAGCAAGATGCTCCATTGCCTAACATTGGAATGTATGGGTTGTCCGCTTTAGAGAATGCAAAAATCAAGAAGTAGGTACATGAGCTACTCAAGAAAGGGTTCATCAGATCTAGCACATCACCATGCGGGTCTCCAATTGTTTTGGTGAAGAAGAAAGATGGCTCGTGGAGAATGTGCATTGATTACTGAGCACTGAAAAAGATAACGATAAAAAATCATTATCCCCTTCCTTGCATAGATGATCTATTAGACCAGTTGAAAGAGGCCATTTATTTTTCCAAGTTAGACTTGCATAGTGGCTATCATCAGATCAGAGTTGCAGAGAAAGATGCATGGAAGACTACTTTCAAAACAAAGTAGGGATTGTATGAGTGGCTGGTTATGCCTTTTGGCTTAACTAATGCTCCTACTACTTTCATGAAAGTAATGAACGATGTCTTCAGACCTTTTCTTGATGATTTTGTTATTGTATATCCGGATGACATTCTTATATTTAGAAAAACGTGGGAAGAACATTTAAAGCATGTTAAGCAGACATTGGATGTTTTGAAAAGAGAAAAACTTTATGTTAAACTCTCAAAATGTGAATTTGGAAAAACATCTTTGAATTATTTGGGACATATAGTAGGGGGTGGTGAATTGGAGATAGATCCCTCTAAGGTTGCAATCATTGTAAACTAGCCTAAACCCAAATCTTCCACAAAAGTTAGAAGCTTCTTAAGAGTAGCAAAATATTGGAGAAAGTTTATTTCTAACTTTTCCTTAATTGCACTCCCTTACATGCTTTAATAGGATTGAAAAAGGTGTTTCAGTGGGGAGGAAAACAATAGAAAGCCTTCAACACCTTGAAAGAAAAGATTAGTACAACACCAGTACTAGCACTACCCGATCTTCAAATACCATTTGAGATTGAAATAGACGCCAGTGACTATGCCATGGGAGTATTGTTGATGCAGCATGGTAAACCCATATGTTATCATTCTGAGACATTTAATTTTGCATTTGTTAACTACCTTACATATGATAAATAATTGTATATATTAGTACAGAGTGTGAAAAAGTGGAAACATTACTTAATGGGAAAAGAGACAGTTATACATACTAATCATCAACCACTTCAATATCTACACTCCCAATCTAAGTTGCAACAATCAAGACGCTATAGATGGATGGGTTTTCTACAATAGTTTCATTTACTCATCAGATATAAAAAGGGCATACACAATAAAGTTGAAGATATGTTATCTAGACCAATTATGAATGCATCTACTATACTTAAGCATAATTCAGTATTGCATGAAAGCTACATTGAACAATATGCTCAAGATATAGGTTTTAAAGATATATATGCAACTTTGAAATCATGGCCTATCTCTGTGACTAGATGCGCAAGAGAATGAATATATTTTTCAAGCAGTGTGGCACACCAGTGCATTGGGTGCCTTCGAAGCATGTAGACAAACAACGCGGAACTCATTTATTCTTCAAAGAATCCATGTCTTTTGCATGAGCCTACAATACTAACCATGTGCCTAACCAAGGCTGTGTGGCCTCCACCATCATATGTTTTATGAGACAAGTTATCTGAGAGCTTTTCCGAGATAATGAAGTTGTTTCCATAAGACATAAATTCCGGAAGAGCAACTTAGTAGTTAGTCATGATAGATATGTAGAGATTCAAAATAGATGTGAGGACTCAACTTCCCATCTGGCCCTCCTTTTAGTTCCAAAATGTTGACGCTGCTGGACCCACCAACATGTAAGGGGATCTCCCTGGTAAGAAGTCCCAATTAGACCTTATACCATTTGGTGTAGGAGTCCTAACAGTGGATCATATGGAAATGCCTTGACCACGATTTCACATAGAGGCAAGTAATATGTCTCTGTTGGTAGCAAGGGTGTGATAGCTACAACAAGCCAAGGAAGGTGCATGAGAGCTTCTAACACACCGAGGGTGAGTTGAGTGCACCCCTTGGAAACCTATAATAGTACGCGACTTGGAGGGAACACATGAGTGAAGATGCATCACAAGCCAGAAAGCAAGTTAGCGAGAAATCCAAAGTGATGGTTAAACCAACAACACATTTCAGAAAGATTCATACATACTTATATAAAATAGTCCATACATGCATGTGTAAGAGAACAAATACATATATCATTTAGAGTAAACCAGATAGCATAGAATACAATACAACATATGCATGAAACGTTCTGGCTCTATTATATTAAGTGTAAGTTCCAGTCATACAAAACATCCATGTCAAACCACTAGTTCCAATAGAGGAACGTTATAGCCACAACTGCCTGCTCCTCCAAAGAGATGTACTAGCTTTGTGCAGTAGAGAAGCTAAGGCTTGTTACAATAATTTCCAAGCTTGCTCTAAGATACTCCTATCAAAGCTTGGCTTAGCAAAAGCCTTTACAATGAGTTATGAGGTTCTATTTATAGCAAAGGGTGGGGTGACCCTTGACATTCCCCTTTGTGATAGTTCATTTACCCTCATGACTCTTCATCTACTCTATGACTATTCATCCAAATATTGACACTTGAACTTCCACTTGACACGATGTTACATTACAATGCACATGTGCTCATGTGAGACAAAATGGCTCGAGCAAGCTATGCAAGACACCACTAACACTCGGTCCATTGTGGTGAGACCAACTCTTTGACATGCTTATGATGGTGAAGGTGGTGAGTTGATGCCAAGCTTGGTTGTTTGTGATGGTGTGCATGCACCCCATGGTGACATCTTGCTGAAGCGAACTATTGCCTCCATTGCATTCGGGTGCATTGGTGTGGCTCCATTATCAAACTCGCTTGCTAGCATGCACATGGTCTTCTTGGTGCAAATTTGTCGGAAACACATTGATGCATAGTGTTCATGCTTCTAGTGTGTGTTGGTGGTCATGCGCGTCAACTGTCAACTACATGTTTAGCTATAGTTGTACTTGCTTCTTGTCTTTACCTTGGTGAGTGTGCTGAATGGGATGGATTGCATGCGTGCGAATAATCACATGCATGCTACTGAATCCATCACATGTGATCAAGAACACTGCTCACCATGTCTCCTCCCTGCTAGATGTTGGGATGGATCTATAACTTGTACAAGTGCAATTTCATTCATGAGTGCATGTTGAACCCCTTGCTATTCTTGTTCCTGCTTGAACTCATTCGCTTGTCTGTGTAGCTAATGGTCTTCCTTGAGTTGGTGCTTCAACACATGCAACTCCTTCTTTGTTCCACTCTCTGTCTTCATGCAATCTCCATGTCACATCATCACCTCATAGCCTAAGTCTCCAAAGTTGCTTTCATCATCAGTGGATCTACTTGAGCTTGCAACTTTTTTCCATCTCTAAGATATCAACAACCTTCCCCTCGCATTGGTTACATCTGGTATGATGTTCAACTGATGTTCATGATGCTACTCGCTGTGATGCTACTTCCATCTTATCTTGATGTCCTTTTCTATGAACAACTTGATGTCTTCGTGGGTAGGCAAGTTTATAGACACTTGATCAACTGCATCCCCAAGCATTCTTTGAACGGTGTCTTCGTCTTTACTCTCCTGGAAACCATTGTACCTGTACTGCTGGGAGGTAGATGAACACCTACGATACTTGTAGACATGGAAACACTCATGGAAAGCAATCTGTTAGTCGAAAACCAAAACAAACTTGACAACTGAATTTCAACATACTTGGGTGACTGATCATGAAGGTTGCGCAATTTCTTCCATGAGGTCGAGAGTCTGACTGCCAAGATTGTGCAAGGCACAGTCTAGGCTACTAGAAGTCTAACTAACTACTGGAACTAAGCAATGCACAGTCCAGTCTAGCTGCTGACTATTGGAATTTCGCAATGCGCAATCTCAGCTGGCAATGGGTGCAGGCTCAGTGATTGCATTGCACAATTTTCTAGGCCAGCAGTCACTGTCCCTCAAAAATGCGCAAAACATTCCTAGAGGACAATGCCTGGGCATAAATTCACATTTTTGGGGAGGAATATAGAGCCCTCCTTCCTCAGATTGTGTAATGATGTCTCAGTGAAGGCAGAGTCCGGGCCAAGGTTGGACAGACTCGCCGTATGGAAACTGAAAGCAAAGATGACAGTGAATGCATGGCAAAACTAAGTAAAATCAGAAGTGATTGAAAACGCATACAAAAATTGAATGAAAGATTTAGTAAACAGATCAACATGTATGTGGGTGAAGCGAGCTGCCGAATCGACGACTGTTTGTGCAAACAGTTTCATGCATGCAACAATAGTGAGCTAGCAATGAAAACTAAAATGGTTCTAGTATAAGTGAGTATGCATTAAAATGACAGAAAGCTCACTGAAATCAAGCAGATAGTGTTCACACAAAGCGAAACACAAAAAGCGCAAAAAATGCAACACAAGACATGGAAATCGGGCTTACCCCAAAACAATTGAGTTGAATGTCCCAATAGCTCCTAGATGCAATGTGGGATATTAGAACTGTAAGGTTAATGTGAGGAATGAGCTCTACAGCATCCGGTTGATGAGTTTTGATAAAATCGAGGTTGTGACGTGCATGCCACAAATATAGGGAAAGAGACACTTGGTGGGAGGTTTCTAAAATGATCCTTGCATGTAACCTCCAACTGCCAAAAATGTGCCTGAAACAAGGAATGCCTTTGCATGGATCCTTGGGATAAGTAGCTCATGCATGCAAGTCTATTTTGATTGGTCCCATAGGGAACTGGTCAACTTAGCTGCACATACAAGAGGTTGCTCAATTGCTGGGAGAAAATGCGCATTTCTGGCTGGGAGCTGGGCTGGCTGTTCAAAATATTTGCACAATTTCTGGGTAGAGAAGCCGACTGCTACCCAAATTTGCACAAATTCTTGGCTGAGTAGCCCAACTGGGAAAGACTGTGCAATTTTTAGGGTGAATCTTGCTCAACAAAATTGCGCAATTCTGGGGCCCAATAGGCTACCAGTCAGGATTGCACATTTTCTAGAGGGAAGGCTAGATGCCCTCTGCATTTCCACAAATTCTTGAAGGAACTGCTTAGGTTGTTGTTAGACCAAGTCTGGATGACAAACCTATGAAGGGAAAGCATCAAGGTTTTATAGACAGGCTATCTTTTTGCAAGAGAACCACTGGAGCTTGTGTACTTGACGAAGCAAGACGTGCTGCTATGAAGGTTGGTAGGGAGGCTCCTAAATAAAGCTAAGGAAAAATTTTGGAGGGTGGTTGTAGTTGCTACAACAAGTTCCAACCCTTGTTAAGTCTTATTACAATATAATTATAGAATTCTTGCTAAATTAATTTTAGATTCCAAAATGGAATTCATTACAAATAATATCTAACCAATGATTACATAATTTTCTAAAACAAAACTAAAAAATAGAAACTTTGGACAAATTTGGCTGTCTGATGAAAATTTGAAGGAAAGTTGTTGACTGTGACTTTTTCTAGCTCTTGCTTTCTATTGCCGAAATTGTAGGTATTTTGTTCATCCTTATTCAACCAACTCCAGTAGTTGGTCCTAATGTTCTTCACTTGGGATAGAAAAATTCACAATGTTCTAAACCTTTCATCTACCTTAGTGTAAGTTTGAAACATTGGTTTATTCAAACGTAAATGATGAATTTCATGTTGTATGTTTAAATCAAAGTACAATACTTCCAGAAAGGCTTCTCCACTGATAACTCCTTTTTCCTTTGCATACTTAGATGCATCTGCAACTATATTACATAATTGTTCTTGGTAATTTTCTAATGGAATCAATTTTCCATTAGAGTTTTTGAGACTGGAAAGTCCTCTTTCCTGCAATAAAGAAAAATTTATGTTGAATCTCTTAACCTGTAGCTCCAGCTGTTTACACTTGTTCTCCAATTGCACCATTAAATTCTTGTTAGTCAAAACACTTTTGACTTCCATCGCTGTCTCTGTTCTGTCATGAATATTGAGCTCTTCAAGTTCTTATCTGGTTTTAGAGTTCAGTGTCTCGATGATCTTCTGTGCTTCTTCTAGCCTATGCTTAATATCTGCTTTAGTTTTCTCTAGTGTTTCTTTGACTCTCTGCACCAACTCTTCATATTAAAAAATGATTTGGATCGAAGGCCACAAGTCTGTAACATCGGCATTGATATTATGCCAAATGTTGCATTTTTCCTTTGCCAATATTTGAATAATGATGGACTGGTCCTCATACTTCTAAATCTGCTAAATAAGTTTGAAGTTCTTTTGTACTCATGCCAAGTATGCATTGTTTGCCTTTATCTTATTTTCCTCCATCTTTGTGAGGGTTGCTGACAGTTTCTCCACCTCCTTGTTTGTTAATGACAATTACCCTAAAGCTCGAGTTAGATTTTTCGAGGAATATGAAACTGATATATGTGTTGTAAGTTGGGTTATAGTCCTTGTTGTTGATGTTCCTACTAATGTACCTAATGTTGTTCGGCCAACTGCAATGTTTTTTCTGCCCATTCATCTTGGTTTGCATACTGTTCTATTTATGTCTTTGGTGTATGAGGATATGGAGTACTTTTTTGTTCAACTCTCAGCTTAGAGATTACTCCCAAGGGGTCATAGGACCATGTAAAACTGGGTTTGAACTTCATTTGCTTTAGGACTTCTTCCACCTCCTTTGTTGTTGCTCTGGTGTTTACAATGTAAGGTCCTACTTATGCCTTTAGCTTGAACTGTGATTTCTTCTTGTTGGACACAAAATGTAGCTCATCCATATTGAGCATATGTCTCGCATTATCCAAAGCAAATATCCTCATTAGAACAAAAACTGGTAGTCTATAAGGAGGGAGTGTTGGCATTATGTTTCTGGTATGGCTCTATGATATAGGTGTTGTACTTGATGGCAACTCACTCAAGTGGCAATGGTCTGTTCAGGCTCTCAAAATGATGAAATTAAGTGGCTTGTAGGTGAATGGTTCAAAAGGTGCGGACCCGCAGGTTCACCATGCAGGAGGTGCGGTCATACCTGCAGGTTACCCGTTCAGAAGGTGCGGACCCCAGTGCACACACTTCAAGGCAGTGAAGCGGGCTCACGTGGGGTTTCTTATGTTTGGCTCGCGGTATTTAGCCCACCTTTTCTGATGCTATGGTTTTGGCCCGTGGTATAGGATCTATATTAGCCCCGGTTTGAATCCCTTGTATTTGTTATTGATGGTTTTGTCCCATGGTGTGAATAAGGGCTTGACTATAAATAGGGAAGGAGATCACTTGGCTTATGTATATTTTTTTGAAAATTGAATATCTTAAGATCTGAAATATTGCGTTATTGTTTCAAAAGCTTGATCTATATAAAAGTGAAGTTGAAAGCAAATCTGTGAAGGGTGATCTCTCGAGCGCATGATCAAATCTGAGCATCTGACTATCAGTAGCACACTGGGGGACTGCCATTTCGACCCTAATCAGAGGTACGCAGGTGATTAACGGTGCAAGTGCATGGGTACACAGAGAAGAAGAAGGAGAAGTGTGTGGGTACGCAGAGAAGAAGAAGGCACAGTGCGTGGGTACGCAGCGCAACAGAGGTTCAGGTGCGTAGGCACAGGGATAGTACGTGGCGTTTCAGAAGCCGTAGGTGCGTGGGTACGCGGTGTGATAGCATCTGTGGGTGCGTGGCTATAGTAACAGTACGCGGTGCGATAGTATCTGTAGGTGCGTGCCTACAGGAACAGTACGCAGCGTGATTGCAAGAAACAATGCGTGGGTACGCGGTGCGGCAGAAGGGTATCTGCGGGAATACGCATGGGAGCAGTAGGTGAAGTGCGTACGCACGCAGACCAGAAAAAGAAAAACTGCGTATCTGTCTTAAGATCTTTTGTTGGATGAATTTTTCTATTGATAAGGTGTTCTGGGTTTAGTTTATTGTTACTATTGATCTGGTTACTGCAGTTGTCTGGGTGATTTACTTGTACTTGATGATCTCTTGATGTTTATGGATCCAGTTTGAAAATTTATGAAAAGTGGTCCTTGAAAGAAAAGAAGTAGGGGGTTGTAGCTCCCTTCCAGAAGAGACTGGAAAACGAGAGAGAGTTGTA
>APFE030626171.1:5774-16259 GCA_000404065.3 Pinus taeda
ATATATTATATATTAATACTATTATATATATAAGACTTAATATAAATTATATATTAATACTATTATTAATATTATTATTTATATTAAACTTTATAGATATTAATATTAATATAGGTTTTATGTTATATAATAATAAGTTATATAGATTAAGCTTTATAAATATTAGGTTATATAAATATTAATGTTATTTAGATATTAGGTTTATGATATTAATATTAATATATATATTATGTTTTTAGAGACATTAATATTAATATAGATGTTAGGTTTATATAAAGTTATGTTTTAATTAATTGTTATCAATTTATAAAAATTAATGTAAAAAAAAAAAAATAGTTTAATTTTAGGTTTCATTATTAATCTTTCTGGCCAACCTGTGCTGTTCCTTCAATATTCATTCGCTCTTGAGTATTTATCTCTTCCTTCTTGCTCTTCTTTTTTTCATCTATCTCTTAACCCTGATGATGGATCCCATTTGGGATTCGAAACGTTGGTGTAAAAATTCTCTTACTGTGGATTCTCCGATCAATTCGAAAAACCTTTCTGATAGTTTTTGTAACTTGTATTGCAATTCATTTTCATACTGATGTGCGCTATTCTGATCGATGTTATTATTGTTACATAGAATGTCAGTCATTACTTTCTGGGTTGTCTATGCGACTACAATTATGAAATGAACAACTTCTTTGCCTATTCTTGCATATAATAAATTACTACTTTTCTCCATTGTTATTTGCTGGGTTTGTCAAAGATTCCAATACTGAATGAAGATTTAATTTATCAGTTCTCTGGTTCTAAATAGGCAGAACAGTTGAAACTACTCATTACTAGCTCCAATTCTTCAATGTTCTATTTCCTAAATCACAGCTTATTAATAACCTTTCAGGGTTTATAAAAATTTCTCAGAAAATATTGAAATCGTAATTGTACTTACCTGCACTGTTCCGCTCTCAATCTTCTGCACCTCTCCAGAATGGAGAAGATTGTTTAATGCTTGTTATCCTCCCAGCCACGAGATCAGTCAACCAGACTGAATCTCTCCCCCAAGCTCATTTGCCGGCCACAGCCTTCAGCAACATAAAGCACACTTGTGCCTGTGCTATCTGGTCCTCACCAGACGTAGCACTTCCCTTTTCTGCTTCAGCGCCTTATTCTTTTTCCCCCGTCTGTTCCTTAACAACCCGGGCCTTTTCCTCTTTCCCTTTTTTCTATGGGAGAGGAAAAGCAGTTATGGTTTCCCCTTATTTGCTGGCAATTGTTTCTTTTATTTAAGCAAGAAAAGAAAATAACTTTTCTCATAAAGTTATTATATGTATTATGCAATCCACATTCAATCTTTGAACTAATAATATTTTCATCATTTTTTAAGAAAATAATAATCTTTGTTCTGTATTTACCTATAACGGTAAATCAGAAAATTTATTCACATAAACTGTTTGGTCATTACATCTCCTCCCCCTGAGATTGGACACCGTCTCGGTGTCTTACAATCATGAACAGATCTGGATAGGTTCTCTTCATTAATTCTTCATCTTCTCAAGTGGCCTCCTCGGGCCCAAAATGTCGCCACTGTACCTTAACTTGGGTAATAACTCGTTTCCGCAGCTGCACTTCTCTCCGGTCGAGAATGCTCAGCGGTTCGACCAGAACCTCTCCTTCCGGTTCGACCTTCTTAGGGTCATACACATATTTCTTTAGTACTGAAACATGAAACACGTTGTGGACTCGGATGTGACTTGGCAAGGCCAGTTGGTAAGCCACTGGTCCGATCCTTGCTAAAACTTGGAAGGGTCCACAATATCGGGGTGCCAATTTAGCGCACCCACTCCACTACAAAGTATTTCTTTTGGCCTGAATTCGGATATACACATGGTCCCCAACTTGGTACTCTTTAAATCTTCTTTTTCGATCGGTGAAATTCTTTTGTCTATCTTGAGCAGCTTTCAAATTAACACGCACCCTCTTTACCATATCTTCCATTTCCTTCAGCATTTCAGGCCCTAGACTTAGTCTATCTTCAGGCCCTCCCCAGCTGGAGGGTGTACGGAATTTTCGGCCATGCATAACCTCAAATGGGCTCATTTGCGTTGAGGTATGATACCCATTGTTATACGCGAATTCCACCAGATGTAGATATTCTTCCCACCGTGTGGGTTGTTGCATGACATAAGCCCTTAACATATCCTCTACCACTTGGTTCACCCGTTCCGTCTGTCCATCAGTTTACGGATGGTATGCTGTACTGAAATTCAGCTGAGTTCTTAGATCAGCAAACAGTGTTTTCCAAAAGGCTGATGTGAACTTCACATCACGATCGGAAATTATTGTTTTTGGAAGTCCATGTAATCTGAATACATTCTGCATAAAAATATGAGCGATTTGTGCAGCTCTATATGTAGATTGTACAGGTATGAAATGTGCAGCCTTACTTAGTTTGTCTACCACCACCATAATGGAGTCATTGTTCTTCTTTGTTCTAGGTAATCCCATAATAAAATCCATGGAGATGATTTCCCATTTCCATTCTGGGATGGGCAATGGTTGTAGCAATCCTGCTGGGTGCTGATGTTCTGCTTTAATCTACTGACATTCTAAGCACCGTGCTAAGTACTCGACAATGCTTTTCTTCATTCCTGGCCAGAAATATTCTTTCCGGATTGCTGTTATCATCTTTTGATAACCCGGGTGACCCGCGTAATGGCTGACATGAAATTCGTCCATAATCAGATTTTTAATTCTGCTTTGATTGGAAACATATAATCTTTGCTTGAAATAGATTAATCCAACATTATCTAATTCATATTCTTGTTGGCTGTCCTCTCTAGCAGATTGCTGTATTTGCAGTTTTAGCTACTGATACTCAGTATCTTGATCTGCAATTTCCTTTATTATTTCCAAAAAGGGAATTTTCCATTCACTAATAGAAACTTCATACAAATTTTGTATTTTCCGGCTCAAAGCGTCTGCCACTCTATTTTCTTTCCCCTGCAAATGTTTTATATCGAAGTCAAAGCCGCTTAAAAAGTCCACCCACTGCGCTTGCCTAGCGTTTAAAGTAGGCTGGCTAGAATAGTTGGTCAAACTATGGTGGTCGGTGAGCAGCAAAAATTTCCTGCCCATAAGGTAATGCCGCCACATCTTTAGGGCATGTATAACAGCAACCAACTCCAAGTCATAAGCAGAATATTTCTGCTCATGTTCTTTTAATTTTCGAGACTCGTAGGCAATTACTCTGCCTTCTTGCATCAAAACCCCTCCCAATCCTTCTTTACTTGCATCCGTACATACCACATAATCCTTATTAGGATCAGCTATACTCAGAATAGGTGCTGTGGTGAGCAGATGTTTCAATTGCTCGAAACTTTTTTGGCAGCTTGGGGTCCAATGAAATACCTTTCCTTTCTTCTGTAATGAGGTAATGGGAAAATCCACTTTAGAGAAACCTTCCACGAATCTCCTGTAATACCCAGCTAATCCCATGAAAGATCGAACGTCCGCTACATCTTTTGGTACAGGCCATTCCATTATGGCTTTTATCTTTTCCGGATCCACTGCAATTCCATCCTTTATGATCACGTGACCCAAATATTGGATTTCTTCTTTAAAGAAGTCACACTTACTAAACTTAGCGTACAACTGATGCTCTCGAAGGGTCTGTAATACCATTCGGAGATGTTCATAATGTTCTTCGATGGTGCGTGAATATATTAATATGTCATCAATAAATATCAGCATGAATCAATCCAAATACGGATGGAAAATGCTGTTCATTAAACACATGAAGGTTGCAGGGGCATTGGTTAGCCCAAACGGCAAGACCACAAATTCGTAGTGTCCATACCTTGTTCTAAAAGTTGTTGTAGCGATGTCTTCATCTTTAATGCGGATTTGATGGTAGCCTGATCGTAAGTCGATCTTAGAGAACATCGTCACACCCTTCACTTGATCAAACAATTCATCGATCCGTGGTAAAGGATACTTATTTTTGATGGTCAACTTATTCAACTGTCTGTAATCGATGCACATCCGGAGGGTGCCATCCTTTTTCTTGACAAATAATACTGGGGCTCCCCATGGAGACACGCTAGGACGAATGTAATCCTTATCTAGTAACTCTTGCAACTGCATTTTTAATTCTGTCAACTCGGGTACACTCATTCTGTAGGGTGCTCGTGATACTGGTGTGGCCTCTGGTACCAACTCAATGGTAAAATCAATGTTTCTTCATGGCGGTAGTCTAGGAATTTCTTCCGGAAATACATCTGTAAATTCTCGTATTATAGGAATATTGTTCAAAGAGGCTGATTTATCCTTAGAATTCGCATATCCCACTTGGATGGTGTAAATCTGACACCCTTTTCGTATACATTTTATTAGCTGGTTTGCGGTTATCGGTCGAACCTGCACTGGTCATTTAATCCCCTACATTTCTTTTCTGTTTCCTTGTTGATCTCTATAGTAAATAATTTTGGTTTTACAATCAACTAATGACCAGTGTTTTTCCAACCAGTCCATACCGATTAGGATATCGTAAGAGCCGAGAGGAAGCACGTTCAGGTCAGCTGTTACTGGGTGATCTGCTATAGTAAAAGAGCAATCGTTGACCTTGGCTGTTACCCGTCGCTTGGCTTTGGTAGCTAGTTGCACTAGCCATGGGTTTTTAAATTTAACAGATTGTAAATTACAACGTTCCACTACCTTTGGGCTCACATAGCTTAGTGTAGCCTCGGGGTCAATTAAAACAGATATGATAAGGTTTGAGATTTTACCTTCGAACTCGACCATGGTTGGCTGATATTCCGCCTGTCGGTCTTCCAAAGCTGCATTAATTCTGGGTACACTACGACCAACCTCGCCAACTGTTGAGGCTTCATGAATTTGGGATAGCTGTTCAGTTCCTTTTCGTTGTGGGCAATTCTTAATGTAATGGGGTCCCCCACAACCCCAGTACTGCACCGGGGGCTTTGCTGTCCCTTCACTGTCCAACCTTGGTTGTTGTTCGCTGACTTTGGACTCATTTGTAGTTATAAACTTAGATGCAGTTCTTGTTGCAAATCTGCTGTTTTCTCCTTTGCCATTTCCCTTATTTCCATTGTTGCGATTTCCTTTGTTGTTTCCAACTGCCTTAAAACCCTTATTCTCATTCCATTTCCTGCTAGCAGTTTCCCCTTTTTGCTTACTTTGTTGATAACATATTCTAGCCTTGCGGATTACTTCATCCATTGATTTTGGATTGTCAAATTCAATCTTCTCTCACATATATGGTGGTAAACTGCTAACGAATCGCTGGACTTTTGCTTTTTCCTCCCTTATATATGGCACGTAGCGGAGTAAGGAAGTAAAACGGGTGATGAATTCATCCATAGTCTGCTGCCCCAATCGTAAATCATGGAATTCTCTTGCCTTTTCATCATAGAAGCGCTCAATTAAATATCTCTCTTTAAAGAACCTTTGAAAATTGTCCCATGTAATGTTCTGCTCGGTGACCCATTTTACAATCTTCACCTCCTCCCACCATAAGGTGGCCTTTCCCTGTAGTTGAAAAATAGCCAGTCTTGCTTTAAGATTGTGGTCATATTCATAAAGCTGAAAATACTTGTTCATGTTGATTACCCATGCTTCAGCTGCTTCTTCTTATTCTCTGTCAAAATGTGGTGGTTTAATCTTGCGGAATTCCCCTTGTAGTTCTACCCTTTGTCTTTTCGTGGTTTGTTGTTCAAATGCATTATCGGAACATTCCTCCTGCTCTTCCGATCCTTCGGGGGGTATGTGATGGTTCTGCTCTTCAGACATTCTTTGCTATTCTGCACTAGGATTAACTGGTAGTTGATTTTGTCTGTCGGACAAACTTTTCAAAATTCTTTCTTGTTCCATCGTTAATCGGGCATTATCTTCTCGTGGTCGAGCCATCTCGTTCTTTAGCTCCTGTACTGTCTCCAGAATTGCTTGATTTGTAATTCTGGCTTCTTCTCCAAGTTGTACCCACAGTTCTGGATTATTTTCTGGGCCGGGCACGCCTTGCCCCATTACAGGTCGTCGCGGTGCATTATCTGCCCTCCTCATGTCTCCGTCCTCAAAACCCTGATCCTGTGCTTCATCATACAACAGGAAAAAAAACATTCAAGGATAATAATGAGAATGACTATTTTTTTATTTATTTAATACAGTGTCCTTATTTGTCATTGTCGTCTTACCCAGAGGCCACAGTGCTGTAACTGGGCTTTGATACCATATGTCACAACCCTCTACTTGGTAATTATTACTCTCATAAAAAAAATAAATTATTTACCTAAACAATACATCATTTTACGTTCCAAGGTGATTAAAGGTAAGGTTATTATGGTTTAATCCCGATCCATATATTGGCGGGAATGTAACATAGCTTGATTTTCTTTTGCCATCACCACCCTTGGCATACAACACTTAAATGCATTCGTATATTATGCTGACAGCAAACTTTATAATTTTGATATTATGCTGACAACAAACTTTATAATTTTGACAGCTTTTAAACTAATGGTTCAAGCGACGGACAGTTGGTCTCCTCGGTTATAACCCTTGATTCGATCGTTGATTTTTTTGGAGAGGTAGATGGCTGGAGTAAATGCTATAGCCCTACCCGTAGTCTCCTCAGGATTACCACAGTCGATGAACGATGAGGATGTAACTTGGAGATCAGAGGGTGTTAGTTGACTTGCCTCTGTAAAAGAGGTACTTAGGGTTTGAGCAATTCATTCTTGAGCGTTTAGTTCACAGAGCCGCGTCCTCCAGGGGTGTGTTACTCCAGTGTCGCCTCCATGCCACTGTAAGCCATGGCTTGGGTCTTTTGGCTTGAGCTGATACAGTTCCGCTTCCTTCGCTGAGTTTGTAGTCACCAATTTCATCGAAGGCGATGCCGTTGCTGTCTGTGCCCTGAGCCTTCCATTCGGCTCCAAGGTAAACCCTTGTTCCTCATTGATACCTCTGGTGCGCTTTGTTTCTTTTTTTATTGTGTTTAGTAAATGTGATTGATTTCTCGTTTGCGTTCTGTTTTGAACAGGATGAAGGTATGAGGAGATCCGCGACGGCAAGGGAATTACCAGGTTTTACTACCATGCGTGCAACCTACAGGTAAGCTCCGCAATGCCCAGTAGGAATTTCTTGTCTCCAACTAGCTCCAGAGTCGTTCTTATTATTGTTTTCTTTCTGCCAGGAGTATTATCGCTCACTGTTTATGGCATGAGCGTAAGTGATGTTTTCGCACAGGGAACCTCTATAACCGATGTTCTAGGTTCTGCCCTGGAGGGTTTATTCAATGATGCCGAATGGCATTTCATTGAAATTTGTTCTGAATAGTTATAGTTTATATGTATTTTCTTATGGCTACTCGATTCCTTTCAAGACTATTCGAGGAAACCCGCTAGCTGTGATATTGAGTCTAAATACTCATTTGGAATGTATTCTTTAATGTATTCACACAGGTCGGTGTATGTTTTAATCATGTAATATTCAGTACTGTTATTGTTCAAGTGCAGGTGTTTGTTGGTTCAGGGTTCGACCAAGGTTGACTGAACATATTATTGTATTTTCACCGCCTTTTATATATATTTTGATTTCATATGTTATGTACCCTGTTATCTTTCGAATGCGGCTTTGTTCTTGCATGAACCACCGATTTCCTTTATTGCATGTATATATATAATGGTCGACAATTATGTTTACGCGGCATTTGGCGTAATGGTTGCAACTCCTTATTGTTATTCTCTCTGTATTCGGTGTTTAATGACATTTCCTTTTTAATAGAGCATGCACATATAGCCTGAAGGTTGGGTTATTTCTTACCTGTCGGTGTAACGGATTCTATTCTTGAGTTCCACCACAGGTCGTATCGCCCAATATATTCTATGAATCCTTCCTACACAGAGAGTCTATTCATGATGTTTATGTGGTATTCTTTTCGTTGTCTGTTATCTTGGCAATGTACAGTTTGTGGACTGTTTGCAGCGTATGCTCTCTTGTTTTATCGTATAAACTCTTTTAACCCCTCCTCAGGGTTCTACAAGGAATCTTCCCATCGCGGGTTTATATATTGTAATGCACAGTCACTTAGCATTCACGGTAATAGAGCTGAAGGCATTATATTTCCTAATAACCCTTCTGATAGTTTTTGTAACTTGTATTGCAATTCATTTTCATACTGATGTGCGCTATTCTGATCGATGTTATTATTGTTACATAGAATGTCAGTCATTACTTTCTGGGTTGTCTATGCGACTACAATTATGAAATGAACAGCTTCTTTCCCTGTTCTTGCATATAATAAATTACTGCTTTTCTCCATTGTTATTTGTTGGGTTTGTCAAAGATTCCAATACTGAATGAAGATTTAATTTATCAGTTCTCTAGTTCTAAATAGGCAGAACAGTTGAAACTACTCATTACTAGCTCCAATTCTTCAATGTTCTATTTCCTAAATCACAGCTTATTAATAACCTTTCAGGGTTTATAAAAATTTCTCAGAAAATATTAAAATCGTAATTGTACTTACCTGCACTGTCCCGTTCTCAATCATCTGCACCTCTCCAGAATGGAGAAGATTGTTTAATGCTTGTTATCCTCCCAGCCACGAGATCAGTCAACCAGACTGAATCTCTCCCCCAAGCTCATTTGCCGGCCACAGCCTTCAGCAACATAAAGCACACTTGTGCCTGTGCTATCTGGTCCTCACCAGACGTAGCACTTCCCTTTTTTGCTTCAGCGCCTTATTCTTTTTCCCCCGTCTGTTCCTTAACAACCCGGGCCTTTTCCTCTTTCCCTTTTTTCTATGGGAGAGGAAAAGCAGTTATGGTTTCCCCTTATTTGCTGGCAATTGTTTCTTTTATTTAAGCAAGAAAAGAAAATAACTTTTCTCATAAAGTTATTATATGTATTATGCAATCCACATTCAATCTTTGAACTAATAATATTTTCATCATTTTTTAAGAAAATAATAATCTCTGTTTTGTATTTACCTATAACGGTAAATTAAAGAATTTATTCACATAAACTGTTTGGTCATTATAGTGTTGGGGATTTTTCTGGTAAAATCCCAAAAACAAAGAATTCAAACACACAGAGGCAATGCTCTGTTTCTTTTACTCCAGGATCTTTTGTGCAGGAAGCTTTTAAATTTTTTTTTTTACTGAGAACATAGTATTGCACCACCATAAAAAGATTTCTATTCATTAAAACAAAAATCACTGGTACATATTCATCCTCTATGTTGAGAGGGATTCACAAAAAAAAACATTCAGTAAAACTTTGTCTCTTTTAAAAAATGATTTTTACACTGCTGTGTAAAATCTTCATTCACTGCTATGAAAAAAAAAAATTTACAATTACTGCTGTAGAAATAAAAAGGCCAACACACTGCTGTGTGGAAATTACGCATTCACCATAAAATTACATTACCCTTTTCACTGTTGTGTGAAATATTTCATGGTTTTCACTGATACATGCTTCCCCTGTTTTTCTTGCTGTGTGGAAATTACGCATTCACCATAAAATTACATTACCCTTTTCACTGTTGTGTGAAAGATTTCATGGTTTTCACTGATACATGCTTCCCCTGTTTTTCTTACTCGTCCTACACTGCTGTGTGGAAATTACGCATTCACCATAAAATTACATTACCCTTTTCACTGTTGTGTGAAATATTTCATGGTTTTCACTGATACATGCTTCCCCTGTTTTTCTTGCTGTGTGGAAATTACGCATTCACCATAAAATTACATTACCCTTTTCACTGCTGTGTGAAAGATTTCATGGTTTTCACTGATACATGCTTCCCCTGTTTTTCTTACTCGTCCTGCTGTGCGTTTCATTCCCAAAATACAATTCACAAAGAAATTACAATGTGTTTTACTTGTTCAGTAAAACAACACTTACACCCGTGAATAATTAAAAACAATATAATTAAAAACTATATGACATTGCCCATACCTATTATAAATTTTCCATACCTCCGTAGGAAATAAAAACATTAACATTAAAAGTTCTACCAAACAAATTACGAACCAACGTAAATACCATTTATTACCCTACTGCAGTAAACGACGGTCAACCCAAAAACTTTTACGCAATGTCAAAATTTATTTGCTGCAGGTTTGTGATGTCCGTCAACCATTGATTTGCCCTCAAGAAATCGAACGGTCCACAACGATATCGGGTGAGCCTTTTTAACTGAACTTTACCTCCCGAGATTGTCAGAGATGGTGACGTATGGGGAGAGCCACGCGTCAACACTATATTTTCTCGGGTCGCTTGTGTACGAAAACTGCCTTCACGCAAAAGCGGTCCGAGAAGCCTCAAGCGGGTTTGTGGTTTTACTGCGGTGGTTTTTGGCATTGGTACGACTGCGTTGAAATTACATATTCAACACTCCCCTTTAATTTCAATTGCTGGGCATTCGGTCATACCCAGACACTTCCTCAAAAATTCAAAGCTTTTCTGATCCAATGGCTTTGT
>APFE030626172.1:5145-15673 GCA_000404065.3 Pinus taeda
CATACCAAGGTGATTGTAAGAAGGCTTGATTGATCTGTGGAGTCGCCATCTCCTGTTCATTATCCAGTTCATTGATGTCAAGGGCTTGGAAATTGGTTTCAGTCATTAGTTTAGCTAGCCCTTGTCCTTTTATAAGTTTTGTTGGCGTAATCTCTATATCATATTCCAGAATGTTGGCTATCCATTTTCCGCTCTTACATTTAATCCCCTCTTGATTTAAAATGTCTTTGACCACTGCATTGGGAACATATGCAATTATGTGAGAGTACAAGATATAGACTCTAAAATCTTTTATGGCCTTGACAAGGGCATATGCTTGCTTTTCCATGATCTGGTATTTGAGTGGGGCATCGCTAAGGGCTCTGCTGAAGAAGGAAATAGGTTTTTCACATCCTGAGTCATCCTTTTGTAATAAGACAACAACAATTGTATGCTCAGATGCAAAGGAAAAAATTATAAAGTCTCTATCAAATCTAGGACTTGTAAGAACCGGTGTTCTTGTTAAAGCTATCTTGATCTCCTCAAAAGCATGCTTGGCCTCTACTGTCCATTTGACTTTGGCATCTTTCTTGAGCATGTTGTTCAACAATCTTATTAGTTCAGCCAAGTTAGGAATAAATGTTCTGAGGAAATTGATCTTTCCTAGAAAGGCTTGTAATTCTTTGATGTTTCTTGGATGAGGGACTTGAAGGATAGCTTGAATCCTATCAGGGTCAATTCTTATGCCATCTTTTGAAATTATATGACCTAGGAGTTTGTCTTCTTCTAGGACAAATAATGATTTCTTTGGGATCAAAGATATGCCATATTTTCTGCAAATTAAGAACACTTGTCTGAGATGTTTTAAATGTTCTTGGTCTGATTTTGAGAAACCTGTGAGGTCATCAAGGTATATGACTAAGAAATCATGGATTTCTTTAGCAAAGGCTATGTCCATTGCCCTCTGAAATGTGGCTCCAACATTCTTGAGTCCGAAAGGAATTTTGACATATTTGAAGGTTCCCCAAGGTGTAGTAAAAGCTGTTTTATCCTGATCATCTGGGTGAACTAGAATTTGATTGAATCCTAAGAAACCATCCAATAGTGAGATCCTTGAAGCCCCTACTACCCTTTGTAAGATGTGATCCATTTTTGGCAAGGGGTAGTGGTCTTTTAGAGAGACTTTGTTCAAATTTCTTAGATCAACACAAAGTCTTATCTCCCCAGTTTTCTTCTTGTGGGTACAAGGTTTGAAATCCACTCAGAAAATCTTAAAGGTGCAATGATTCCAGCTTCATACATTCGTTTTACTTCCTTTTCAATTAGGGGAAGAAGGACTGGATTCACTCTCCTCAAATTCTGTTTGAAGAGTTTCTGGTTTTCTTTCAAGGGTATTGTGTGTTGGATGACTGAAGTATCATAGGATTTGAGGTCCTCATAACTCCATGAAAACACATCTTGAAACTCTTTAAACAGTTCAATATATTCTGATTTCTTGTTAGGAGGTAGGGTTCTAGAAAGCTTTATCATTTTGGGATTTTCAGTGGTCCCAATATTACACTCCTCAATTTCTGCATTTATGGGTTGCATTTTTGGTTTCTTAGGGATGTCATTTGAATAAAAAATGTCTTCTAAAGGAGTAAGACCTGTGGGTAGGAAATTATCCTTTAGTTGAATTACTTCAGATTCTTCTTCAATAATTTCATCAAGATCTGCTAGTTTTAGCTTCTGTAAATTGGCAGAGTCAAAGGTTGTAGGATGTAACATCACATTTGCTGTTTCAGCTGATATACTTGTCTTAAGTTCATCAGTTTGGTGTTGATCATCCCTAATGCTTGTGTCTATGTTTAAGTTTGAGAATTCTTCTTTCATGGTCAAAACATTATTTATCTGAGTATCATTCTCAAATACTTGCCAATTGTCTACATTATCTGGGACAGCAGGCCTATGTTTAATCTCGGTAGTGAACTGGTGGTTGGGCCCAAAAGGAAGTTTACAGGTGCTTGCAAAAGTTGCCAAACTATGAGCCTGTAAATTATGGCTTCTTGGTATTTTGGTGAGCTGAAAGTCCAAGAAGCTGCTGAGTAAGTCTGTTACTGCTATCCTGTAAGACCTTAGCCTAAGATCATTTGTGACAAAACTTCCCTTTATATGTTGTATAATTAGATCTGAATCACCCAAAATGGAAACTTTGGTCACTCCAAGACTCCTAATCAATTTGAGACCTAGCAAAAGGGCTTCATATTCAGCCATGTTGTTTGTACATCTGAAAGCCTATATGCATGACCTAGAGCATGGCCATTTTGAGTATTGTGTATCCAAATCCCTGCCCTTGCTCCTAGTTTGTTCACTGACCCATCAAATTCTAAATACCACAAGGTCTCTTGATCATTGTTTCTTTCAATGGATTTATAGATTTGTTTAGTGGGCAGGTCTAGCTTTGGTGATTCATGTGATATATTAGTTGAGTTTTTTGTGTTAATCACATCAATGATCTTTTAGTCTTGAGCAGTGGACTGTTCATTTATGTGCCTGGTTTGTGTTTTTTTAAGGAGCTTGACCTCAGTTTTGGGACACACATCAGCTTTGTACAATATAAATGAGTCCATGTCTGAATGAATGGAGTAGATTTGGAAGTTTTGGGGCTTCTCCTGACTGTTGACCACATATTTCATCAGTGTTTCTCGCTATAATCTCTTTGGCTGGCCAAAGACTGAAATTGTGGCATATGACATGTCTAATTGCAGAGATCCTTGGAGTTTGGCACCCCATGATCTTGATAAAAGCATACCATATTTGGGTGGAATGTCAGCTACTACCACATCCATTAAAATTGTTTTAGCTGGATATTGGACTAGGGATACAGAAAGGTCCTTGATAAGGCCTAGACATCTTACCTGGCTGGAGTCAAATGAAAACAAGTCTTTATAGGGTCTGGTGATGTCTAGATCAAGTTTTTCCATTATTGACTTGGGCATTAGGTTATGAGAGGCACCTGAGTCAAACATGGCATTGTGTAGCACTTTGTCATGAATGTTTAGGCTCAAAAAATGGAGGGATACCTCCATCCACTATTTGCCATTGACTTCTTGGAGCCAAAAATCAGCTCGGCTGATCATCCAAATATTAACGCTCCCTATTCTCTGGTAACTTGCAATGATCTATTGATTTGTTGTCTAAAGACCTCATTTTTGGCCAATTCAGAAAGAGGAATGGCTATTTTCAGATTTCCAATTTCTGTTTCTAAATTGAAAGGATTTTCCATCTGAACTTTTATATTGTGAGCAGCAAGTTTTTCTTTTTCTGTTGGGTTTTGGGTGACCTTGTCATGGCTAGGTTCACTGTTTTGAGGTATGTCTGAATTGTGATTGTTTTCTAGAGGTCTGCTCAAGAGTTCTGTTGGAAGCGATGGTGAAGATGAGGGATTTACTGAAGGCTGTATATCAGATACATCTTCCACTGTGACTTCCCTTTGGAGTTTTTTATCCGAGGACTCTGTTGAGACAGCTTTATCACTGGATTTCTTGGGCAGTTTGGTGTGTGTTGGTTTGGTAGTTTCAGGCACATCTATGGTTCTACTTCTTAACTTATATTGTTTGTGTACTTCATAGACTGTTGTATCATACCCTTCTCTGAAATCAAATGACTCACCAGATTTTGTTTGAAATTGTTTGTATTCTTGGGCTTCTTGATCATCTTGTGTTAAGAATACTTGGTGTTCACTGTCCAAACCCATTAGATTGATGTGGGGATCTTCTACTTGTTCATTAGAGGTTGAGGCCTCTGCATAGTTTTCTTGAAATGGAGGTCTGATATTCTAATTAGGACCAGTCCTCCCAGCATTTGGGTTTTGGTTTTTCCTAAAATTGGGGTTCTTAGTAGTATTGCTTGTTTGTCCCTCCCAAGAGGATTTTCTCTCAATGGTCTCAACTCTATCTCCCAACCTCTCCATACCTTTCATGATTGCATCTAGATTTTGCTCAAAAGTTGAGGGTTCCTCTTTAAATGTTGTTCTTCTCTCATTTTTAGCTCTGGTTCTCTTAGCAATCAGGTTCGCCTCCACACTAACAGCTATATTCCGCATGTCTACCAGACTTGGAGGTGCTCTTTCTCTTAATTGAGATGCCATATATGAATCAAAACCCTCAGGGAATTTGATCAAGGCCAGATCAGGTGGAGGTCTCAGGTTCTGAGGAATGGCATTGTATACATTGTTGAACCTAACACGGTAACCTTGAACTGTTTCTTGTGGACCCTTTTTTAAATTATCATACTCAGTTAGTATGTGTAAAGGGTCTTTCTTCTTTTCCCATCTGTTTAAGAAGCTTAGGTATAAATCATCCGGATTGAGTATAGAATGTGCAGCTAAAGACCTAAACCAGGTCCTTACATCCCCTGTTAAACTTTGTACAAAAATTTTCATTCTTACATCTTCGTCATCAATTTCATAATTTTCAAAATAGTCCTGCATTTTCTTAGTGTGTTGTTGGGCTGTATAAGAACCAGTACCATCAAAGTAAGTGATCTTGCTTTGATAATCTTGGGGCATAGCCCCTGGATTTGCAGGCAAGTGTAAAGGGGCATACCTGTTAGCCATATTTGCAGAGATAAAAGGGACAGCAAGAAGGAGTGGAATAGTTGGAACAACAGGGATAATAGGAGTAAGGTGTGTAATGGATGGAGGAGTGGGGAAGCTACTTTGGGAAGTGGATGAAGAACTAGGAGAAGTGGGGGTTATATGAGGATGAAATGATACTTTAGCAGGGGTAGGAATATAGCTCTTCTGAACTGTTTCAGCACCTCAATCTGAGAACTCTCCTCGTTGTTCTTGCTTCTTCAAGATCTTAGGAATTAAATTGGGGTTTTCAAAGACCGTTGGGGGATTAGGGTCAGGGTTTGACCTAGTGTAACGAGTTTTCTTCTTTGGAGCCAGCTTCTGAGTTTGTTTTCTTAATGTTTTATGAGAAGCTTATAGTCACAACTTTTAGAGGTACTTCCCAAAAGATTTATCTGAAAAACAGGAAGCTTGTTTCCTTTCAAGTGGCAATTTGAAATAGATTCCCCAGTGGAGTCGCCAATGATGTTATCACTCAGGTTGTTCCCTACTTCCTAAAGGGAATACAGTTGAGGTAACCACTAACCAGTCTTTTAGTTACAGGTCCTAGCCTACCTGCAACTAGAGAGGGCTCTCTCTTTATAATTTAACTTTGTTGGTGGGTGATTTTTAGGCTAGTTATGGTGCAATGATTTTGTTTTAGATTTGGTTGGTTGGTGAATTCAAACAAAGCTGAGATATAAGTTACAGAATAGTTTGGGCCATTGGGCAATGGAGTTCATGACTGTGTACTGCTGAAGTATGTTTTTGAAGGAAGAGTATTGCTGCAAAGCCAGATAGACATCCCTGGAACAATTTTTAAAGATTAGGTGATGAAATTATGGAATTAGTGAGTGAAAGGCAGTTAAGAATCTTCCACTATGCTAACAGGGGAGAAAATGAGAGTATTTGTTTAAGAGCAGTTAAGAATTCCTAAAAAATATTCACAGTGAGAGAATTAGTTTAGACATGAGCAATTAAGAATTCATACCCATGGCTAATCCTGAAGAAAACATATTTAGAAACAGAGATTGAGCATAAGGTGTATTCAAACAAATCCTAAGCTATTCTTTTTCCCTATTACCATGATCATGAAAAATATTTGAATTTTTGCATACACAGAAAGACAAAAACATGGTTCAGAATAACTTATTGTTCCATTAAACGACACAGGAATTCTGCAACATAACACAGTCCTTCATTTCCACCTTCAGATAGTATAGGAACCAGGAACTCCACCAGCAATTTGTATTAGAAAAAAGTCTGAGATATACAATGTAGCTCTTCTGAGAGAGTTTCACTACAACTGACCCTCAATACGTTCTATGAGGGGATATATATACAAAAATAGGATACAAAATATCTAGATAGTGAGTTATTGTGCAATAAATTACACCACCAACTCTCTTACAAAAAGTAAATGAAAGAAATAACTATAGCAATTAATGTTGATATGGCAGCTGTCTTTCTGTCAGACAATTTTTGACTTTTTGGATCAACAAAGCTAGCTATAGCTGTGTCTTTAAATCTGCGTTTATTGAGCCTGTTGTCTGAGTGCTTTGATGAGTCACTGTACGGATGCTTCCTGTGATATCCGCGTGCTTGATTCTCTGCTGACCTGTACTGTGACTGAGATCTGAATTTTCACAAAAAAGGAATAATATAGTCGGATCACCTGGGCAATACTTCCAGCATTGCCTGCCACCAATCAGCTGGAGGTAGCTGATGTCTCCTTATTTTTATAAGCGTTTCATCTGCTTCAGTATATCTGTAGAAATTTGGAGGTAATTCAAACAGATGATTAATCTCATGCTCAATAAAAAATAAGTTCTCTAATTTGTCATACAAAGACTGCCCAGAGGGAGGCTCTGCTTCTTCTGTGGAGCTGGTGGATGTTGTGATCTGATTTTCAACATAATTGTTGATCCTTGTGATGTATTGATCATATGACAGCAGTTGTCCTGTGCCAGTCACTAGGCTACGCAGTCCTTTATCCTGTAATGTTGTCATCTTTGCCCTGAATTCATCTATTTCTGCCTTCATATCCTGACATTTCCTTTCTAGAGTTTGAGTGAAATTTCTTAAAGTCAGCACTTTTTTGGCTGTCAGGATAGTGTCTGTTCTGTTATTTATTTCCAGTGCTGCCAATTCCTCCCTAGTGTGAGTATTGAGGAAATGTATCATTTTATTGACATGCTCAGGCATGATTCCTAGTGTTTTTCTGGCCTTTTGTATTTCAACATGAGCTATGCCGATTAGTTCAATTTTCTCATGTATTGCCTGGATTGACCTCCATTGGTCATGGATTGATTGGCCAATTTTGGCCCAAATTATCTTCTTGATTTTTGCCAGAGTTTTGCCTAGAAGCAATTCTTTTTCCAAAGCTTTTACTTTGGTTTCCAAGGCCTTTATCTCTCTCTGCTTCTCTGCCACTGTCATTTTGGACTTGTCATAGCTGGCCTCTAGCTTGGCCAGTCTATCTTTGGCTTCATTTTATTTCTGTCACCTGAACCTCAAGTTCCTTGATAGCTTTCATCAAGTCCTCCATGCTCATGGTTGATTCTGCTGCTGCTGCTGTTGTTGTTGTGGCTTCTGTTGCTGATGTGGCTGTGGTAGGTGCTGGGATGGTAGGAGGGGCTGTCGCTGCTTGTGTAGGAGGGGCAGGGCCAAGAGTTGTAGAAGTTTGAGGGGGCTGGGAGGTTGACTCCCCTTGCTTGTCTTGCAATGCCTTTTCCAATTCTGCTTCCATCTGTAATATTCTCTGATTCATTTTCAGAAGCAGATCCATGGCCTCATCAACTTGCTTTTCCTGTGCAAGTTCTATTGTTTGAGGGTGAATGGTCGGAGGCAGCTTTGTCTGCTTCCTCAGTGCAACAATGCCATCCTCCTTTTTCTTCATAAGGGCCTTAATACCCTTTGGATCTTTAGGATCATGTCCTAGATCAATGATTATGTCTTCCAAAGTTTTTATTCTGTTGTCCTTAACAGTGGAAGACATCCTTTCCAAATCGAGCTGTGTATTTGTATTCTTTAGTGATTCTTTTAACTGATGGGCCAGCATGGCCCTATCTACAAGTGTGGCATACACCATTTCCCCCGACTGTTTGTGTAGTTCTATCTGGTCCATGGGGTGTATGTCCTTGGAGAGGACCTCTAGACTTGTTTTGGTGTAGTCTGCAAATGATCTAGGCTTTGGAACTTTAGGCTTAAGATGAGTAAAAATAATCTTATCTTCCTTGATGTCATATGTTGTCATCAATCTCTGCTACTTGGAGGGTGTTGTCTTTAAGAATTGATCATACAGTTGAACTCTCAAGAGTTCATTTTGGGCCTTGATTTCCATAAATGATCCTTTAATTCCAGCTGGTTGCTTGCCCTGCTGGCTGGAAGAGGACACCTCTGTACTTTGCTGCATGGCTTGTTCCTGCTGAAATGAACTAGTGGCAGTCTGTTGGCTGGATTCTCTTTCTCTGCTTTGGCTTTCTGCTCTTTCTTCACTGATGTTTTCTTCCTCGGTCTGAGGGTCAATTATTGGCCTCTTGGCCTCCAGTTGCTGTGTTGACCCACTTGGAGGTGTGACCTCCTCTCTATCTCGTTTTCTGCCTCTCTCTTCATTGAGAGGCGTTTGCAAAACTGGAATTTGGGGTGCTTCAGCTTGCTGTAAAGGGGCTTGCCCTTGACTTTGTTCTTTTGAAATGTTGGGTTGCCCTGCCTCTGTATCCTGTTGTACATCCATCACCTCCTTGCCTTTTGTTGTGGTTGTTGTTGTTGATGCCTGCTGGGTGGTCTGTGTAGCCGCAGCAGTGGATGTGCCTTCTCTGACTTGGACTGGTTGCTTGAATATGACCTGCTGACAAGAATCCAAGTCAAGAGTTTTTTCTAAATCTTTCACAATCTCCTCCATTGTCTCCTCCTGAGTAAACTCCTCTACTAATGTACCAGGCACCCATTCATCTTGGTTGGCAAAGTGTTCAATTTGTGGATATGGACAATGTTTATAGACTAGCAGCCTGTACTTGACTCTTCTAGCACTGATAAAGCCTTCAGGGTCATAAGGGACCCACCAGAAGCCCTTTTAAGTTTAAGTTGTTGCCCCAGTATTTGATCAGCTTCTTGCCAACCATATTTCTTGTTCATGATGAAGGGGCCTAGGTGGTCTCTAAATTTGAGATCGGATTTCTTCTTGGCACTATGGAAGTGTGTAAGGTCGGAATTGATGATTTGCCTATAGTATTCCAAGGCAAACAATCTCATAGGCACATATCTTGGGAGCATGTAAGGACAGAGCTCACAACCATAGATCCTGATGACTGTGTGATTTTGGTATAAATACCAATCACCTATTTTGTAATTCTTGGACAGCTGTAAGATTTTCTACATATCATTTGACAATCTCGCAGGAGGAGTTGTTTTCAAGAGGCATGTGACTGGATAGACAAATTGGTCAATGAATTCACAGTAGGAATAGGGAGAGTTCTGGACTTGATGGAAAACTGAAGACTAGAAGATGACAGACCTCCTCTCACCTTGTGAATCCAGCTTCTTGATAGGGCATTGGAAGCATTCTGTCTGATAGTACATGAACAGGTGATAGATGTATGATGAGAATATTTGAATATTGCTTCCCTGTCCAGCCTCAGCAGTTGGTCATGTATCTTGTTGGCAATAAACTTGGCATAATTGTATTTTATAGCAAGGGGCTTCCCAAGGCTATATGCAGATAACAATACCAACACAGTTTCATCAACATGTTCATTTGTGGAGAACCCCAGCACAAAGGATATCATGTCCACAAGCAGCTTGCCTACCTCATTGAAATTTGCATATGGGAAGGGAGGTGGCCCAGAAGGTTGGCAGTCTGCTCTCATGAAAGTTTTGGCAACTGCAGCAATCTCAATGCTAGAGAGCTTGGAGCCCTCATCCAGTAAGTACTTTATGGAAAAGGGGTAGAGCAACTGGGTTTGCTTGTAATTTAGCGTCTGATTGATGGAATCAGGAGTAATGTAAAAGAGTATGCTCCCAGATGGAGACTTAACAGCTCTGAGTTTTTGGTCATAATTTTCTGCACAGAGGTGAATGACTTCAGGAAAGACATTTACAGAAGGCAAGAAATATATAGGCAGATTTGACTCCCAGATGCCATACATGTCACTGTTGTCCAAGTGACTGTTCCTCAGCTAGCAGAAGTTCTGCAGGTGGTTCCTTTCTGCCACAAAATCTACAATGAGGAAATCATTGTCCACAAGAGGCATAGCTTCAAGCTCATTACTAGGTGGATTAACAGGAACAACATCTAGAGCAGATGGAGTGGCCATGTTTGAACTTTACTGGATAATTACTTGAGCTTAGAATTAGTGCAAAGGCTGAGGACTGCCCACTGAATTGTGTTTGAAAGTGAGCAGTTCTGAGAGTATCAGGAGACTTTTTACAGGGTTGATGAACTGTGGGGCACTCTACTGGAAGAAACCAGAGTGTTTTGAGCTAAGTAGTTGGTTTTTTCAAAGGGAACTCTGATAATAGGGATCAGTGTGTAGCTATATGGGCTTTAGCCGGTAGCTCGGCTTCCAAAATTGCTTTTTAATGGTGAATTTCGCAGAAGGGCACGGGTTTTGCAGAGCTTCGTGGTGTAGGGACTTTGCCAAGTTTTCTGGGTAGTCTTAGCGGATAATTCGACTGTGAGGAACTTTCCAGAGATTTTTTACAGGAAATTAGGAGAAAAATGGCACAAACATGGGTGAAATAGGTCGACTGTGGCAAATACCTGGATTTTTCAGTGCCGGAGGTGTCAAGCTGGAACAATGGTCGGCAATTTGAGTCGACTTTGAGGGCGACAACAGCTTGGGTGAGTAAATTCTCGAATTAGGTAGCAAACAACGTATTCCGCTTGCACAGCGCTCCCAAAACAACAAGTGAAAATGACACAAAACGGTCATTTCGTGACTTTTTATGCAAATT
>APFE030626195.1:0-13589 GCA_000404065.3 Pinus taeda
AACTAACCAAGGGCAACTAATCTCCTTCCAGGCATTACTATGGAAGTGCCACACCCTCTAAGGTACAAGTTAACTTTGACATCCACATATTTGAGGGTCAGATAGATGTGGACACTGTAGATAAATGGTTAATTTGCTAGAAGGACATTTTTCTGTTCATGATTTTTCCAGCTGGGAAAATATTACTTTTGCACTTCTCAAAGCCACCCCCCATGTCAAGGACTAGTGGAAAACCTATTGTGAGAAGAAGGACGAAAGTACACACTCACTATATTTCGACTGCACCCACTTGGAGTTTGTTCTAGTATGCCATCAAGGAGTAGTGATACCCTGTCAGGAGATATGAGGATAAATACATAAATTGGACCATGCCGCTATAGGGAAGGGACCAACACTTGCTAGAGTTTACCAATGTTTTTCATACCCTTCGAACGAAGTTGGTATCAATGATTTTCAGAAACATTTGGTATTGAAATATTGCGGTTTCCTACACGATGGACTTCCGAGACATATCCTCGCTCGGCACGATGTACTAATACATTGTTAAGATTGAGCAGAAGATGAAACATAAAAAATGAGACTTTGGATCTGCGAATCCGAAGTAAGGGAAAGGTGTCCCCAAACTGTAGAGAAAAGGTAAGAGTCAAGGCGGGGCAGCCTAGGATAACTCACCAAAGTTGCAAGCAAAGAACAACACCACGAAGACAAAGAAGGACATGGGAAAGTGGTGTGAGTTCCATAAGATCTCCACTCACAACACAAGTGAGTCTTGGGCCAGGCAATCACTGGTGGTGAAGATGAAGGCTTTTGAGTCAGATGCATGTTTTGACTCTGAGTCAACACCTAACAAGGGGAATGATAAAGGGAAGTATATCATTGACATAGAGCCTAGTGCCATTTTTTGCCACCAACAAGATCCAAAATACTAAGCCTGAAGTTCTAGAGGAGGGGGAACACCTATTCCACTCATATATGTGGGTGAAGGGTTCTCCGCTATAGTTCATTGTCGATAGCAGGAGATAAAAGAATCTCATTTTAGTAGAGGTCATGAAGTGTCTAAGCCTACCGACTATAAAAAATCCACGACCATACACCATTGGGTGGCTTCACCAAGGAAAAGATCTCTGCGTCAGCCAGTAGTGTCACCTTCCCTACAACATCAAGCCCTTCACAAATGAGGTACTTTGTAATGTTGCTCCTTTTGAAGTTTGTGATGTATTATTAGGACAACCATACTTGTAGAAGAGACATTTTGCATATGAGTCTAGACCCCACTCTATTATTATTTCCTTGGGTAGTAAGTTATACAGGATATCGGAGGTAGCCTCGCCTAGTGCCATCTATTTGATCTCTACTAAGTAATGAAGTAAGATCATCTCCCAGATAGGAAAATTTGTTTTATTTCTAATTCTATCTCAAAGTAAGGGGATGATCGTAGCCACATCCATGGCCCCCGAGAAGGGTTCCTCCATGCAAAAGAAGAAGGTGGATATGGTTGTGGAAGAATACAAGGACATTTTCTCCTCACCCACAGGGGTACCCTTGCACTGTCAGGTTAAACATTCAATCAACCTGACTCTCAGAGAACTTCTACCCTATGGGCCGATATATCATTGCTCCATTATGGAAAATGAAGAGATCAAGCAACAAATCTAGGAGTTGCTACAAAAAGGGCACATCTGACCAAGTTCCTCACCTTGTGGGAGGCTGATTATACTTGTAAAGAAGAAGGATGGGACCTGGAGGCTCTACATTGATTATCAGGCACTAAACAAGATCTCTGTCAGGAAAAAATATCCAATCCCACAAATTGATGACCTTCTAGACCAAGTCAAGGGGGCCAAGTACTTAAGCAAGATCAATCTGAAGTCTGGTTATCACTAGGTTCCAATAGAGCACACAGATGTATTGAAGACCACCATCAAATATAAGGAAGGCCTTTTTGAATGGTTATTTATGCCATTCAGGTTGATAAATTCCCTTACTACTTTTATGAGGCTAATGAATGACATCTTGTAGTATTCTCCAATTCATTTGTGGTTGTTTATCTGGATGACATCCTCATCTTCAACAAGATTTGGGAAGAACACTTGCAACACATTCGACAGGTCCTTTAGACCGTTCGACAACCCAAACTATGTGCCAACTTGGAGAAATGAAACTTTGGCATGAGGTAGGTCCAATATTTGGGTTACATCATAGATGAGCATGGTGTGCATGTGGATTTGACTAAGATCCAAGTCATTCGGGATTGGCCAGCCCTGACCACTCTAATGGAGCTTTGTAACTTTTTGGGCCTTGCAATATTTTATCAGAGGTTCATGTTGGGATTCTCCCATATCACTTGGGCTTTGAGTCAGATTACTAAGGGTAGTGAAAAAGCAAAGTTTTCTTGATCCGAGTCCCAAAAAAAGGCGTTCGTTGAGTTGAAGCACTAAATTTTCTCTGCACCGGTACTGATATTTCCAGACCTGCAACACCATTTGAAATCAAGATAGATGCCTTAGACTATGCTATTGGTGCAGTCCTCACTTGACATGAGCATCTAGTGGCCTATCATAGTGAGACACTTTCCATTACAATTAAAAAGTACCCCACCTATGATAAATATATGTATTCCATCGTGCATGCTTGCCAACAATGGAAGAATTAGATTCTGGGGAAGGAGATGGTCATCCACACCGATCATAGACCTCTTTAGTTTATACAAGCACAAGGAAAGTTGAAGAAAAATGACCATCAGAAGTGGTCTACATATCTACAACAATTCCACTTGAACGTTAAATACAAAAAGGGAAACACCAATAATGTTGTAAATTGCCTTAACCACCCCCTAATTACAACACTAACTATTGTTCTCAATTCTTGTGGCCAAGAGACCTCTAGATGGTCGCAAATTTACAAAAATGATCTAGAGTTTGCCTCTACATACCATATGCTAGTATATGGAAAGAAAGTTCCTGATTTCCACCTCCAGGATGCATTATTATGCTACCTGGGCCACCTTTTTGTTCCTTCAAGCGAGAGTGTCAAGCTGATTTGGGAGGTGAACTACAGTCGGGTCGTAGGTCACTTTGGTGTGGAGAAAATGATGGTTGTACTACAAAGTAATTTTATTAGCCCAAACTCCGACTATATGTTGGAAAATATATCAGATCCTACACTGCTTGTGCCATCACCAAGCCAACCATTAAGAAGCAAGGCTTGTACACTCCTCTTCCTACTCCTAGCCAACTGCGGGAATCCATCTCCATGCACTACATGTTTCTCCTCCCTTCTACAAAGCATGGTAAAGCCTATGTATTTGTGGTCATGGAAATTTTTTCTAAGATGGCTATATTGGTGGCCTACAAGAAGAGTATCATAGCAGAGGAAACTTCCAAACTCTTCTTTGAACGAGTATGGGTACATTTTGGGATCCTGTAGACCATTATATCAGATTGGGATAGAAGGTTTGTGAGCACATTATGGTCAAGCCTCTAGACACTATTGGACACCAAGCTCACTAAGTTGACCGCCTTCCATCCCTAGACTGATGGCTAGATGGAGGCCGTCAATAGGATGATAGTGCACATACTCCGCTTGTACAATTCCAAGCATCCTCGAACCTAGGATGAGAGTCTCCCATATGTCCAACATAGTTATAACATAGCTCTCCATAGCTCAACTGGTCGTAATCCCTTTCAAGTGGGTCTAAAATTTCGACCATTATGTTTGATTGATGTTGCCATGCCTCATGTGACTACACATACATAATCCACACATGTATTATCCGAGGTTTATAAAGCGACCATATTTATTGAATGCATCCAACACATCTGCCAGTAGGTTAACAACATCTTGTAGAAGTAAAATGCCAAGTACAAGCAACGACATGATAGACATCGGGTGACACACAAGTTTTAGATGGGCGACAAAGTTTGGTTGCATTTGCAGAAAAAAAACGCCTTATCAAAGCCCATCAGAAGCTCATACCATTCCGTTATGGTCCCTACACCATTTGATTTTCAGAGTAAGGACTAATTCTATTAAGAAAAGACATATGGTACAATTAGAGCTTTCAGAGAAGCAGAGTTAGAGAGAAAGGGAGCCGGAAATGATATGTTATCAACCTCGGTCCCAAAGAGAAACCACGGCATGAGCAAAAGATAACAGAGAGAACAGAAAGAACGAGTTGGTCTAGGGAGTCTACCCAGTATGGGTAGAATCTTCCAATCTACATTTTTTTCCTTTCTTTTTACTGACTTTGACCCAACCATTTTGATCTGGCTGGACCGGAACTACTTGCAGACTGTTCTGAGCTAAAGGAGGAGACTCCTTGTCTGAATCAGAAGGCGATGACTCATGAGAACGTTTCTGCGTGAACAGAGGCGCAGAAGGATCCTTGGCATGGGTTGAGGGTGAGTCCTTCGTTATCTCCAAATTCTCCTCTTGCACTTCAATGCCCTCCTCATTAGAGCTAGAGGACTCTATGTCATCCATAAGGGGGTCTTTCACAAGGTTTCCAACTCTTGGATTTGGATTTGCGAGAGATATTCTTCTTTTTGGCGAAGAACGTTGCACATGTGCTCTGGAGATGCCCCGTCTGATAACAATGGCAACACCTGAAGGCTTTATTCTCCTAGTCTAAATTTTGCGTCCAATGGAAGTCCTCGACTTTGAGGATGATCTGATCTAGTAGCCCTTTACTAATGTCTATTTCTACACAAATTCTGCCACAGGTATATATTCCTTGCTCCCCCCTTGAGGTATCTGTTGCCAGGAAGCAGCCTAGGGTGTCCCCAATTCCTTGAAAGACAACAAAATGGCATATATGTGCAGGGAGATTTGGAAGCCTGACCTAGATAGGAAGCTTGGAGATGACCGCAGTGGAGGGGTCAAAGTCTGGGAATTAGGGGGATAGGAAAAGTCCAGCTGATCCCCAGAACCAGGGGCCTCCTGTTAAGGCTTTATGGTAACCTTCATTGAAGGCTAAGACTACAATAAAGAAGCCTTTCGAGCAGAAGAAGACTTTGCAGTTGTTGGTCCAATTGGAATGGATCCACTGGTATAGATCAGCAGTGCGGGGCCATAGGCCATTAAATCTACAAATGAGGGCTTTTTCTGCAAATGTCTGGGATTTATCATCCAAAGATGGATGAGTGATTTCAATGGTAGGGGTTTCCTCCATTTTTTCCACCAAGAAAGGTTTGGGAGCCTCGGTAGATTGGGCAGACTTCTTGGTAAGCTGTGCATGAACTGCATCTTTGTAGGAAAATCCTTTGGAGGCAGAGGATTTCCCAACTGCACCTCCCCTTAGTCAAAGTGATAGGATCACTGTGGCATTTCTTTCAATATTATAAAAAGAAAGAGGCAGATTGTTATCAAGCTGCTTACCTACAAAGAGGAGCCGCAGAAGGGAGGAAAGGATCCCCAACCTCTGTTCGAGTATCTTTGAGAGATGGCGCACTGTGGAAGATGGCTGGAACCCAAGGCACAGGGTTTTGCCTGTCAGAAGAATTATTTGAATCTGAAAATTCGCTTGCTGGAGATGAATAGGATCTCGACTACCTAAATGAGGAATCGAGGTTGAAACAGTGAGATTGCGGGGCTACAGAGCTAGCTCCAGATCCTGGCAATACTGTTGCTGCATGTGGAAGAGTGCGGTAGTTGCCAGGGGTAGGAATCTGCAGGCAAAGGGTAGGAATCTGCAGGCAAAGACGTGGAGTGAAAATAGCTAGCGGCCCAAAGAGGTAAAGGAAAGATCGATCCATCTTGCCACCACGCAGTTGGATGGCCATATAGCAATGGCAGCCAAAACAGTCTCAAGCTGAGGGGCCGATGCGCCGATGAACCGAACCCTCTTTCTCCACATCGCCCACCCTTTCTTCCATGGCAAACAGTCTAATGGGAAGCGTCTCGCACAGTACTTACACCCGACATGTCTACAGGGGGCCCAAGTGATAATCTCCGCGGTAAGTCGGTCTCGTGCCTCAGGTACCATCCCATCGTTCTCATGGCTGCAAAAGAATAGATACCCATTTCTTCGCCTTGCATATACCTCCCTGCGTTCAAATCCATGGCCGCACCTCCAGGTCGGCTCGATCTAGCGAGCATCGGAAACATTTGGGAACTGAAACCCTAGGGCAAGTGAAAAATTCTTGCGCTCTTCATCCTCTGGCCAGCCTGGTTTTTCAGAATTTGTGCAGGTTCATTGGGCTTCTTGCAAGCCTCGACGTATCCCAAATCTGCAACTGGGATTTTCATGGGGTATTTGGCATCGACAGTCTTGTATTCTCTGAGTTTCTACAGAGTTTCTTCTGCGTCTACTTCTTTGGCGAGTGAAAGGTAGATGAAGGCAATAGTGGTGCCCTCCAACACAAAATGGTAACACACCACTCTCCCAATGCCCGAATCCCCGCCCGTCACCACCGACACTTTTCCCTTCAGTTTTTCTGCAAGTTTGTAATGTAGAGCCACTAATACGGGCCTCGACTCCCGATATGGTCCTTACACCATTACCAAGGTGGTGGAAGACAATTATTTTGAGCTAATTATTCTCCCATTCCTTGGCCTGCACTTAGTGTTCAATGTGGACCGCCTTCGACCATACTTCCCACCATTACTAGACATATCAGCCATTGCAGAACAATTCATGACAACATATTTAAACCCATACTGCATGGAATAGACCACAACTAATTAGATTATGGACACATAGGTCAAGAACACTCATCAGCAGAAGATCAAACTATATCAGGTTGTAAAAGCTAGTCAACTCCTGCACCAAGGCAGCTCGCTCACCAGGGACCAAGTTTAACAGAAGTTTCCCCATCTCATGTCGGAAATCAACCCAATGGGGAAGGACTAATCCATGCGGATGTTGGTGGCCACCCAACTATTCCACTTGGACCCCCACCAATATCTCTTTCAATTTTTTATTTTCCTTAATTGTAGCATAATTTACTATTTTTGGCAATTTTTCAGGTCTTGAACTTTCGGAGCCGTTTTGAGGCCCTAAGTGACCTTTTTTGGGAAACCCGGGGCCAATATGGGACTTTGATCAATGATGAACACTTGAAAGTTGCAGTCCTCAGATGTATATTTCTTACAAGGAATTGTGAGCTTCAAATGAAGATCGTATGCCAAAGTTCTGACCCTAGGAATTTGATGTACCAATTTACCCAAATGGGGCCCATAGTTTTGGCACTTCATCTCCTAGGGTTAGGTTTTATGATATTTAGGGTTTTCCATTGTTTCTCAATAATAAATAGGTATTTGAGTCTCATTGTAATAGAGTTCAGAGGCATGTATCAACCACATCTCTTCTTAGAGATAAGCTACCATCGCTCGAGCTAGTCTTATTTCCATTCATTTTGTAAGCATATTTCAATATTTGATATTAATGAAATGAAGTGCTATTTATGCTACATCTCTTTATTGACAGTTATATTTGTAATTTTTTGCATTCTTGTTTAAGTTCAGATCATGCATGAACCAAGAGAGGGAAGATGGATTAAAAAATTCTATATAAACAGACCATGGGAGAAGCAACATAAGAGACAATGTTATGCTAACAAAATTGCTATCAGAACAAACCAACATTCCTTTGTTGAAGCCAAAGAAAGTAAGAGCACTAGCATGTTGGCCGTATTTATTCTAAGAAATACATCATCTTAGTGAGAGGAGAAGAGTCCACCACTGGAGAGTCTTCATACTTCTTTGAGAGAGAGGAGAAGCTTGCAAAGAAATTGAGGAAAATAACCTCCTTGCTGAGGATTTTTGAGCACCATAGCTCAAAGAATTATCCTCAAGTGTTTAAGATTCATCTATTGTATTAAACTTCCACTACCAAAAGTCAATAAAGGGATCTTTTCCCCTTATTTTGTTGACTTGTTTCTCCATTGAGCATTGTTTGTGTATTTATCTCTTTGTTTTAGTTTATGTTTTTATATGCATTGTTTTCACTATTTTCAATGCTTTGTTTATCTAAGTTTTTTCACTAACAAAACCGACTTTGTTTGTGATCCTTTGCAGGGAATAAACAACTACTGAGGAGGTGTCTTTTGGTACATCATTGCCACAAAAATGATACCATAGGAATGGAGAGCATATTGTTGTCTTTTCTTTAATCTAAAGGTTGTGTTTGCAAGATATTCTCTTTGCATAGTTTACCTATAAGGCATTCAATACCTCTCTAGAATTTTTGCAGGAACTAGTGAACCTGTGGTAGGTAGAGAAGCTTATTAATTTACAATTTTCTATTGACCGCGTGACTTGTTCTCTAAAAAATGTGCACTCCGTGACTTTTCCCCTGACATACGCACCACCACATATTTGCACTGTGAAACCCACACAATTTTCTAGAAAATAAAAAACACCTTGTAATTTCACATTTTTTAGGTGATTGGTAGCCTTTAGTGAATTGCCTTCACCTCTGCAATTTTTTTATAGTGAATTTAGATTTCTTAGTTGCTTTACTAATCACAATTAGTAGAGTAATTATATTATATTTTCTTTTTTTTCACAATCATCACAAAACTTAATTAGAGGAAAAAGTAAGTGGCGACATTCACACATCTTCTTTTTAATTTAATTTTGTTATTTTTCATAATTCACCTAGCTTAATTAGTAAAGTAGTAAGTGGCCTATCATCCACAAATCTTACTACTAACCAAAGCATTCATTTTTTCATTTTTGGGACTAGGATCAAGTGTTATTATAGAAAGTAAGTAATCTTTGATTCCCTTGCATCTCTTAGACGAACTTGGGTTTGTATGTGAAAACTTTCTTAAAGCACTTGAAGATCCCTCTCCCTTGTTGAAATTCACATAGTTTAAAAAGGAAAAGAGTAAGTGGCCCATTATCCACACCATATTTATTTTTCAATACAAGGAACAATCAAAACTTAGTGTAATTAGAAGGATATTGTAAAGGATCACCAGATCTCTGCATCTTATCACACTTTGTATGTTCACTTACATCACACACTAAGCTTCTATAAGCTTTATACTAGAAGGCATCCGATTTCTGGAGCTTTGTGTCTTATTTTATTTTTTCTTACAAAGTCACTCCTTAAGTGGATAAAAACTCCTTAAAAACAACCATAACTTGAACCAAATAAGTTTCCCCATAGGGGCCACCAAAAAATTTATAGTTCAGGTTACGACTGTTGGGGGTAGGCATCCCATAAGGTGCCATGATCATGTTACATTAATAAAACATAGAGTTGTATTTTAGGGTGCTTAAAATCCTTCAATCATCCCACACAAAATAATACCCAAGCATGGAAGGACCCGATTCAGAGGGGGTTTGACTTAGTTCAGTACATGTGGTACTATTTTGGGCTACTCGACCTGTGTAGTTCTTGGTACTAGTAACTGACTACCAATAAGCTAAAGAATCAAATGCTCATGTGGGATTAAGATACTTTAGTTGCCAAAATCTAGGGCATCCTTTCCCTATAGGTGAAGGTGCAAGAAGCACTTGAACCTCATTTCATTACCTTTGTTGATTCTTCGGCTGCTAGAAAGTGTTGCCAATTCTTTCAGACATTTCCCCTGTACCCATCAAAAGATATATTTGAAAGTTCCAGTTACTTCGAAAGTGGCAAGGATGATTAGGTCTGCATAGGACTTTTATCATACACAATAAATGGAAACCATTATTTGTTTGATTGATCACATAGCTTAATTGTAAAAGGAAAGTAACCATTTTATTTTCGCTTTGCTTTATGTATACGATTTTATTGCATTGATATTTATCCCTTTCCCTCAAATACACAAAGTGACACACATGCTACTCGACACCATAGGGGACCCCACGTATCCCTCTTGATCTATACATTTTTTAAAGATCCCTCCATTACTGGGAGGTGTGCCTGGCCTCTCTCCATTTAGTCATAGAGGACATCACACAACCACTATTATAGGATCTTCCTTTATCAATGCAACTTTTCTCGGTACCCCTCCTCGTCAAAGCACACCTTTCACGACCCCACAAGGGTCCCCACGCGCTACCCCTTTGGCGAGCCCACATACCAATCCTATGTCAATTCCATGAGACACCCATCAAGGTAATTCTCCTCACACTTCCCCACAGGGGACCCATTTACATATAGATGTTCAAAATCATTTTAGGATGATGAAAAACTTTCAGGTTTGATTTTTATCTTCCTTAAATCTACCATATTTAAGCCAATTAACTAATGACCCTATAGCACATGGCCCCAACTGGCCACCCGTGCCTACCAAATTACCTTCAGATGTTCCAAAATTCGAAGGTAAACAAGGAGAATATCCTGGAAATCATGTCATGACTTTTCAACTGTGGTGTTCCTCTAATAACACAATATAAAATACTATTCATCTACATTTGATTCAATGCACCCTTATAGGGGCTGCGATGAAATGGTACATAGGTCAACCCTTTAAGATGCATGAAAACTTTGGTTCCATAGCCAATGCTTTCCTCACATTTTTTCAGCTCTCGATCCGACAGGATTCGGGCGTAGAACTACTTACTTATTTCAAATACATGTTTTCTATACACATATCGTACCATATCCACGAATGACAGAATTGCAAGATTTTGTGTAAAGATAATTTGGAATAAAAAGTCCTCCTTGACCTTTTTTTGAGATCTCATACATCAGAAATATCTAAATATGTGGCTAATTCAAACCCACAAAATGGGGAAGAGGCCATCAATAAAGCTCAACAACTAGATCTTATCTACACATAGTCTGGATACCTTTATCATGTTCTTCCATATGCCCCTGGTCTCCAATATTTTAAACCAGATACACCAGGTGCATCCAACGTTGCAGATGGATTGATAGGATCCATAGCCCAAAACCAACCCAAAAACACTCACCAGTACCCTGGATACTCACTTAATGGCCAAGCATTTTATGCTACGCAAAATGCACCACCATTGCAGCATACAGGATACCACCCCAGTCAACCCACACTGATGAAGAATATGGTTAGTAGGCTTAACCAATATCAACCCCCTCATGGAGGCTCATATCTTCCCCCACAGGGAAACCAATACTCTTATAGGAATGCAAACATAATGTCATCTTCTTAGAATCCATATACTAATCAGGGACAAGGAAACCAATACTCTCCTTTCCCTACATAACAACAAAATAACCCACCAATGCAAAATAACGCAAGTGTTATTATAGTGCAACCTTCTCTTGCTCAATAACAAGATTTAGAGGAGCAACTAAACCCAACTAACCCACCTAATGTTGCTAAGAAAAAACCAAAGAAAAAATCAAAGGGAGAACTCAAACAAGGGGGAAACAACCACCAGTAACACCCACGGGCTCTACTAAGGGGCAAACCTAACTAGAATCAAAACCAAGGATTGACCAAAAACAACCCATAAAAGAAAAAAAATAATACAAGTCTAATGAAAAATCATCCTTGTGCTATATTTGGGGAACATGGTCATTATAGCCATCACTTTCCCCAACTGCCTGAGTTAAAAGGGATAAAAGAGTGGGGGGCAAGGGGTGAAAACCAACAACCGACAATAATGAAACTTCCCTTCCCCCATCAAGGAGTGGTAAATACCTAGCAGGAACACTCCCAAAAACATCAGAACCCCCTTGGAGGGAATTCTCAAAATAATTCTAGTCACACATTGTCAACTTTGCTAGGTTCTATGACATCAACCACCAAATCATACTTGCTTGTCGACCAACATAACTAGGCCTGAACTCCACCCCCACAACCTTGCACGACCCAATTAAACATTAAATAATATTTTTCACTCAGACAAAGATATTCTAGTGGCCATGATGGAACTAGATTGGCCTTGTGATTCCATACATCACCATTCTTTCTTCTTACTGGAGAAAACATTCTCACCTACTCAGGCACCAAGTCACAACATCTACATAATAGAAACAAAGGAATTCCTACCCCTAGGACAAGTAGATCAATCTAAAAACCCCATCTCAACACTAGATGTATTCAAGGAGGGAAACATGTCAAATATCTCACCTACCATTAAGGTTAATATTTCAATCAAACCTCACACTGTTGAAGAGATCTCGCTAGGGGCAGCATGCTCCCCAAAAGATGTAACCTCCTACAAAGCCCTGTCTCCAAAATATAGGGACATTTTCATGTGGCCATATTCTGAGATGATTGGTATCAACCCTTCGATCATGGAGCACCACACCGCCACATGGCATGATGATTACCCAGTTAGGCCAAAGAAACCTCAACTTCCCTCATTCATAGAACCCATTAGGTGTGCCTTCCTGTGTTTTTGGTACATCCTTCTTTCCAGTTAGCATATTTTGATAGATGGATGTTTTCACTTGGGGTATCCTTAACCATATTTAATTTCGGTTGTGCTTTCTTTTATGGGAACTATTTCTATCTAGGCAATAATTGTCTACCTGAAATTTTTGGAAGTAAATCTGGTAGAAAGGTGATTGTAGTAGCTTTTCCAGTTTAGTTATTAAACTATGTTAAAAAAATTACTCTGTCTGGAATGTTAGCAGTACTTACTACTGAACTCGTACCCATTTCTAGTTTGTTTCTCCTATTAATGTATTTAAGTTCTTGCTATCTTTTCTATTATTCTCACTGCAATTTTCTTTCTTTGAATATAAATATGGTTTTTCCCTTCATTTCCTGTTAATCATTCTAATTACGCATATATGAAATGCTTCAAGGAAAGAAAAACCCTGTACATATTTATTCAACAATAGTCTACTGATACTACTTTTTAAACTAGCTAATCTATAAAAGTTAACTTATTCTATAGATTCAGAGAATAACTTCTACCCCTATCACAAGAAGAATCTTCACTTATCTGTTTACATTGTTCCAAAGTTGAATATACAAAAAGACCTGCACTTTAATTTTCCTCCCTATTGTTAGATTACTTTGTTTTTTCAGTAAATATCCCCCCGTGCTACTCTTGATTTCAGGAATTCTCTCTCTCTCCTTAGAGACTTAGTCTTTTCCAGCTATCTGGTCTTAACTAGGCATAGCCATACTAGAGTATTTGACCTTTCAGCATAGTTCTCTCTTCTTTCTTTCCTTCTGATCTCAGATACCCTTATCCTCTTGATCTCTTGAGTAAACAAAAAAATACTCCAGGATTTAGTTTTAGGATAGATAACTGTCTCTCATAACTAGTGAACTAGTAAAAACAATATTTACTAATAACTGCAAAATTCATCTTTCCATAACTAAATTCCAAAAATAGTTTATAATTTTAAAAATAGTAACAGTTTGTTTGGTTGCAGTAGAAATAAATATTTACATTAATGGGGGATATTACATCTTCCCCCCTAAAATGGAACATTGTCTCGATGTTCTTCTCCTACAAATAGACCCAGAAAGTTTTCTTTCATAACCTGCTCATCTTCCCAGGTGGCCTCTTTCGGTCCATAGTGTTGCCACTGCACTTTAACCTAGGTGATAACTTGTTTCCACAACGTTACTTCTCTCCGATCTAGTATAACCAAGGGTTCGAATAAGAACTTGCCTTTCGGTTCGACCAAGAACCCGCCTTCCGGTTCGACTTGAACATAGCAACAAAATGTGTTAATTCATTAACCAGTTTATATAATACAT
>APFE030626196.1:12432-34436 GCA_000404065.3 Pinus taeda
AAGCTGAACATTTTTTAGGGTAAATGTTGGCGAAATCAAGACTTCCTATTTGAGCTTAATAGGAGAGATCACATACCTTTTTGGCTTCATTGGGGAGTGAGTGAAGCTTGTCAAAGTAGAGGAGACTTCTTCTTGGACCCTGGGAGGAGCTTGTACAGCGTCAAGGCAAAGGTTGTAAAGTTCTTCTTCTTTTGAATTAATACAATCAGACTCATTTTTCTCAACAAGTATCTCATGTTATTTGTTTCATGGACTCCTTGACTTTCATGTTAAATATGTTTTTATGATATTGGTTTTTCATGCTATTTAATCGTTTGCCTTGTTTGTGTTTGCAGGTTCGCGATAAAGGAATTCATTTGGATCAAAGGAGCGAAGGCATCCCCAAACTTGCGTTGGACATAAGGTAGGCCTTAAACACACTTGTTTGCCATTATTTATTAAAGCACATTTAGAGAAAGATAGTGTCTGGTTGGTTTGCTTTTCATTAGGTCTTCTTTAGATTCTAGGAAGGTCTATCTTGTCCGCAAGATCGACTCATTCTGTGTGACACAACCCCTGAGCCAACTTATTTTTTTATTGAACTAGACCCCCAGTCACTCCCATGACAAGCCCTCTAAGCAACTAAAAGCATCAATCTACTCCCATGACAAGCCACCCATGCAATGACAGTATTTGTCATACATTTCTGTGCTAGTGACCCAGGATTCCGAGTCACTTTTCTAGGGCTAGGGATCAGGCCTCTGCCTAGAAGTCCACGAAACTTCCAGAAAATGATAAATAACAAAGAAACAAGGCTACAATTGTAAAAAAAGTGACTAAACTTGACCTGAACCCTAAAAACCTTGTCAGAACTTCCTTCAAACACATCATGAATATGTAATCTACGGGTCATAACAACATATATGAACATAGGGGTCTCATAATTATCTTAGAATCATCAAGAAGGACTGACTTCCGCTCATAATAGTTGCAATATCATCTATTAGGTCATACATTCATAATTCATTCATTTACTAATAAAAACATTCTGAGAGACATTTCTAAGAAATGTCATAAACCATGTGTATAACGAACAAAATAATAATAGTATAACAACCATTTAAGCCACATAATAACAAGTACTTTTACACATAAAACACAAGAGGAAAATATCTCTTATTATCATATGAAAATACAACCAAGTCAGGGACTGCCACATAACACCCGACCATATATTGGGATGAACCAAATATTTCTTTCAGCTAATCACCCTTGTGCCATATTCTAAGCATGAATGTAGGACTCACAGCAAACCCCACCAGGGCTTCCTCAGGATTTACCGTGTATCCTACCAAGGGATTCCTAGGTCCAAACAATAAACATACATTACAGGATTGACCGCAATCCCACCATAAACCAGTCAAGGGATCACTAAGCCTAAACAAGCATGGATGCCTCCGGATCTCTCCACCTAAACCATGAGGATTTTTCCATCTCTACCCTCTAGGCTTTACCATGTATCCCACCATTACTGGTCAAGGGATTCCTAGGCCAAAAGAAAGCATTCACAATTAGGCTTTATCTTGTATCCCACCATTATTATTCAAGAGATTCCTAGGCCTTGTGATTTCCTAAGACCACCCCACTCAATTTCGAAACCATTTGGCAATCTAGCTCAACCAAGTAAGAAAAACCCCATCATACCATGATTATATGGAAATGGAAAGGCAACACTAAAAACCACCGTCACACCTAGAAAAACCCATTCCCATGACAACAACAGAACCAAGAACACACATGCATGTACCATGCATGCCAGAACTAGCAAGAAAATCATACCGGAAACTCGATACCTACAAGTAATCCCACTGTAGCTTATTGATCTTTCTCTTCCTTGCTTGATCTTTGCTTCCCTATGCTTTCTTGTTCTTAATTTTCCTTCCTTCCTCTAATGCTAGAGTTCTCCAAGAATACTCTAAGTGTATGAGAGAATGAGAGAGTAGAGAGAATAGAGAGATTAGGGAGAGAGCTCTAAAACTAAACTGACAAAAAGGTTGTGAATTGATCCTCAAAATCCTTTTTATTAATGCGGCCTTTATTTTCTTCAATTTCCATTATTTTTCCTTCATTTTCCTCCTCACATGCAATCTGTGACCTTTCACCTTCCTTTTCTCTTATTTTCCATTATTTTCATAAATAAAATGTCAACTAATGCCTCGTTCCTTTCCAAATACTTCTCCAATTTCCTTAGCCATAATAAACCAAAATGAACACCCACACTAGGATGTTTTTCCCAACATTTATCTTGGAATACGTCTCCCATGACCTTGGTTATTATTTTTCCTTTATTAACTTTATTACATGGATTTTTGACCAGGGTTGTTACAGAACCGTCCCCCTTGGGGGAACAATGTCCTCGATGTTCAGCGACACCTATAACTAGTGAAACCATTGAGAAGAAAAACATACTACCCATGTAGATTTATAACTTAGCTCGACGCAGTATTTACAATGATAAACCTGTTGAAAAGAAAAGCAACATGAAAATCATAACAACGTAACAACCATAACCACATGAAACCCATACCATTTATTGGAGCTTCATAACACATCTCATGACAATATTTACATCCATATACATATGTACACATAGTGAAAAACCACACCAAAAAATATACCAAAAGACATCCACTCAACTAGCGAATAGAGAAGGATACAGCCCACATCTAATCAACCATCTCCCATGTAGCTTAATCGAGCCCAAAGTGCTCCACTGCACTTTAACCTACTCGATTGCCCAATTCTGGAGCATGAGAATCTTTCTTTGCAAAATACACTAAGGTTCTAGCTGAAATTTTCCTTCTGGGTCCACCTGCAATACAGATGAGTCAATCACATGATCAACATATTTAACATACTTCTTAAGCAATGACACATGGAAAAAATCATGGGATTTCACTGTCAGAGGTAGTGCAAGTCGATAGGCTACTGGTCCAATCCTCTCAAGAATCTCAAAAGGCCCACAAAATTGAGGTGCCAACTTGGCACATGATCCAATCCTTAAGGATCTCTTCTTGGGCTTAATGCTCCCATACACCTATTCCCCAACCTAAAACTCCTTAAACATCGTGTTCTAATCTACATAGCTCTTTTGTCTATCCTATGCTACCTCTAAATATTTCTTGATAACCTACATTTCCTGTTCCATCTCTACCAATATGTCTGGTCCTATCAATACCCTATGTAGTGGATCACTCCAACTGATGGGAGTGTTACAACTCCACCCATAAAATGCCGAAAACATACTCATCCTCAGAGACTCGTGATACCCATTGTTGTAAGTGAAATCAATGAGTGGAAGGTATTCTTCCCACTTTCTCTGCTGATGAATCACATACATCCTTAACATGTCCTTCATTATCCTTTTGACCCTCTTTGTTTGTCCATTTGTTTATGGATGATAAGTTGCACTGAAGGCCAACTTTGTACCCAAACCTAAAAATAACTCTTTCCAGAATCTAGAGGTAAACTTAGCAACCCTATTTGACACAATCTTCTTTTGAACACCATGAAATATCACCACATATCTGATGAATGCATGTGCTACATCATTAGTGGAGTAGGTGTACTTTATTAGAATTAAGTGTGCTACCTTTGTCAACCACATCCACAATAGAAACATGTTGTTTGGATGTCCTCGGCAAACCTATAATGAAATCCACGGAAATGATGTCCCATTTCCACTCTGGAATCGGAATCAACTATAGTAATCCACATGTATGCATACACTAGACTCCTTTTACCTGTTGACAATCCAAGCATTAGCCACAAACTCCACCACTTCCTTCTTCAAATTCGGTCAATAGTAGAACTTCTTCACCGCTCTCAATGTATTCTGATATCCTGAGTGACCTGAATATGAATTAGTGTGGAATTCCCTCAAGATAAGATTCTTGAGCTCATTACTGTTTGGCACATACATGCTGTCCCTAAATCTAACCGACCCATTTGCTATGAGGTGTTATTCCACATCATGATCACATGTACCCTTCTATAACTTATGCACAAGCTCATGGAGAAGAGCATGGAGAATATGAGGACTAGCATAAATATGGCATAAGGGAAACAAGGTACAACTCAAGGGATGATGGACATGCAGAAGATGGATGGCGAACCTCATTCTTAGGAGGATATGGTTGGGCGCGGTCCACAATTAATCGATAGGGCTTCCAGCTCTTCGTCGCCAATATCAGGTACCTGCTCTCCTCATCCTATTTATAATGCTATAACATAAATTTCATTGCTTGCACAATTATCTTTATGAAATATGGTCTTCATGCTAGGTACGGTTTCTCTGTCACATGTGGGATTTATCCACTTTCTGATTTGGAATTTCTAATTATACTTTTAAATAATTATGGACTTATATTTTTTTCTTCAATTATTTTCTTGTATACTTGCATGAATCCTTATTTTTTCCTTTGTCATGTTCATTCCAGTCTTCTATATGTTCTATTAACTTCTCAATACTTGATCTGTAGTTTTGGGCTCAATTTGTGAGATTTTCTTCTAATTTTTCTCATTCAGGCATTTTACATAATTTAGTTGGGATTTTCTATTTATGGAAAACCTCGAGTTTTACCAAAAATTCTAACTCTTCCTATTAACTACTTCCAACTCATTCATGCATTTAGCATTTTGTTCTTATGTTTGGCTTAACTACAAAATAGTGCCACTAAACAATCACATGTTTCTGACTCATTCATCTGTTAGCCCAAAGGATCTATTAATCATAACATGCTATCAAAATAGTTGTCAACTCAACTGACCATGAAAGATATTGCCACACTGCCAAACCAAGATGCTGAATCATTCATCCAAGGCCTTTGGTTATGGCCCAAAGGCTTTATTCCAAAGAATTTCCACACATATAGCTGTTGAGTATTCATTCCATAATACTTTAAACATAGGACCGAAGCATTTTAATACACCGTCACTGTTAAACATTGGTGCCATATAAGTCTTGGACCCAAGTGCTTATGCTTGCCAAAATAAATCTGCCACCATTTTTAATTTTATCTCCTCTCGTGGTTGTGCTTAGCCTCTTGTCCACCATAGGACTCAGTGTTGTGATGCTACTCAAACCTTAAGGTGTTAAAGTCCTTTTAAGCATGTGAGGGCTTATTTTCCTTTGCAAAACCTCTACACCCTTGGTATTCTTTTTCTAAACATGAAACCACCTTTGTGGTGCTCTTTACCAAGCACAATAAGCCTATGCCCCTTTATAATCCACCAGGGTCTTCCTTACAGGATGAGTTATCCCGATGGGGTTCTCCTACAATAGCAAGAGCCAATAGAAAATATCTTTGGGATAGTTTAACTCTGACATGCCTAGGTCATCCCCGATGCCCAATCATGTCATTGATCTTCCTTTGTGCCACTCCAAGACCTTTCAGGGTCTTATCAATGGGATGATGTCATGATGACATCACTTGTGCTATGTGTCAGCCTATGATTCGTGACATGTGTCACCTAAAAATGGTCCATTTAGGTACCCAAAAACACCTAATATGACTGCCACATGTCATGCTCCCATTCGCTAGTTCTACCATCATAATCCTTCGTCATCCGGGCCAATAATACACTACCATGTGTCCCATTTTCAGAGAGGAGAGAGAAGGGTCCTACAACCTTGTTTTGCACCATATTTCCTTTATAAAAATTTAATGACTCATGGCTCATTCCTATACAAACTCTCTCTCAGTCAGCACTCCTCTAGTAATTGCCTTGTATTCTTTTTAGGCTAGCTTCAGTGGGCTCGGATGTAAATGTGGGGGCCTCCCAATTAAATCTTCCACCAATGGTTAAGCTCGCCATTGTTTTTTTCAGGCTACCTCCACACTTCTATGTCATCTCGCTTAACTTCTTAAGGTTTTCTTTTCTAATTTTTAGGATGCACCTGTCAGGGTAAGTGTTGTGGGCTTACCTATCATATGGGCTCCACCTGCACCAATAGAAATTCTCTTTGTTATGTTGTTGCTCCAACGTTTTCCTACCTACTGTATAATTCCACTTTAACTTTGTGTTCCCTTTTCTTTCTCCAGGGTGTTATCTCCAGGCTAAATTTTTTGGGTGGGATCTACCATCATCCAATAAAAAAAGATCTCACTGCTACAATTGAATTACCACATTTGGTCAATCCTTTTTATTTTGTGGTGCTACTAAGGAATCCACCACATTTGCTTGTGTTTCAAACTAACCATGTTCTCCAAAGTACCTCCAACTAACTTTACATCTGCATAGTTTGACCTTAGAATTACCTAACTTTGATTGGCTCTATACTCAAACCAGGAGGCCATTTCCAGACTTCTACATACCAATGTAAATCTCTTTCAGAGCTCTTACATCTAGGTCGGATCCATCTACATCTGACATGATCTACTACATAATAAATAAACCCAAAGTTTGTGCACCTTCTTCATCCATGTTGATCTTCACCCTTCTTGTGCCTGAAACCTAATATTCTGAGGCATTCTTTGACACCTTCAACATATGTTTCCATCTGATGTAATTAATGATAACACCATCATCAAATGCATTTACAGTTTCCATGCTTTTCCTTTTCCAACAATATTTTCCTTTGTCGTGAATGACAGCATATTTCCAACATGATCAATAGTAAAGCTATTTGTTACAATGTCTTTTCTTTTTTTAGCTTAATTTGGTTTAACTTTTTGGAAAATTTAAGCTTGAATCAAGAATCTACTACAACCAAGAATTCATTGATTATAGATGTTTCCTTCTTTGATGGATAAGGTTAGAAGGTGTTTACTGTCTTGAGTTGAGTTAGAGGTTTTGCTCGATAAGTTCCTTGAAACATCTTTCCAAGAAGAGTGGTGGTCCACAAAGGGACAACACATATCATATTTATAGTCATAAATTGATTGACCAAATATACTCACTCCATTTGATTATCATGAAAAAGATAAATCTAGTTAAATTATGGACTCAAAATTTAGTAGAAACTTTTGAAAAGAATGGTTTTACTAAGTAGGAACCTGATTAACCATAAGTATCTCATACCATCCAATGAAAAATGGATAAAGTGGTAAACAAATGCCTTGAAGGGTACTTGAAGAACTTTGTAAATGATTATTAATTGTAGTGACATAAATGGTTACACCTTACATAATGGTGACATAACACTACCTATCACACTTCAATGAAAATCACTCATTTTAACACTTTATATGAATACCCAACATTGTCAATAAAAACCTTTTGTTGTCAATTTCAAATTCCCTAATGTAAAAATATGATTTAACCACTTGTGTTGAGATCCTTGGCATCCTAAACAAGGTAATGATATCCATGAAAATCATCTATGATAATGAAAAATGCTTTGCTTACACTCATACTAAGTCTCAATCTTTCAATATTTCTTATAATATTGATTTTCATAAATTATTGATTTTTGCAAACTAAAGAGATAGCTACAAAAGCTTCTCCAAATTTGTTAATCATAAGCACAAAATGTTAAAGAAAATCAATCATTGTTTTTTTTTCTTAAAATTCAAAATTGATATAAATAAATGATAATTATTTACATCATTATTATTAATATATGATAAAAACATCCCCCGATCGGGGTACGGGCCAGGTCATTGTCCTACTCGGGACTCACATAATGGTGATTAGATGGAAGGCATGGAGGAGGGGTGACTATAGCAGGTGTGATCGAGTGGAGGGATGGGAGGCGTGGGAGATAGTGTGACAAGCATTAAATGTTGATGTGTTATAACATCCCAAGTGGTGGTAGTGGGTATCGCATTACATGCATTTGTTTTGTGGTACAGAGAGGTTCCAACAAATGTGAGAAAGAACTATGGTTCTTGTTTGGTAGAAAGCTTGGCAGGGAGGCAACAGTTGCGGGAGATCACTCAGGTCGGCTCGATGGTGAGGGTAATAGGGTATGAATCATTTCTCTCCACCCATCCTTGCTCGTGATGTTAGGTTCCTATAATAATAGGGATCTTAATTTTGAATTGACTATGTTAAGTCTTGTAATATTATACATACCTTTTCTTTTCTGTAAATGTTTTCCCATATTAAAAAATGTAAAGAGGGTATGCCCTACAAGAATAATCAAAGGACAAAAGGAAACAAAGATCAAAAAATAAAATAAAATATGAACCCCACCAAAATGAGATAAAAATAGATAATGAGGTGTGCACATTCAAATGCCACTACTGTTAGTTTACTTTTTGCAAATAAGATTGTGTACAGCTTGTCAAAATGCCACAATCCATGATGATCAAACAGTTTAATCTTGATACATTCATGCTTTAATTTCATTTTGGTAGATAGAGAATGAAGATCTAGGCAAACTGTTTAATCTTGGTAGATTAGTAGTTAGGTAGAGATTAATAAGGAGCTCATCAATTTAATCTGAGCCCTTGGAAGTTATAAGGTTAGAATTAGATAGTTTGCTTATCAAAGAAAAAGAAATCAAGGGTCAGCACTCTCAAAAGCACCCAATAAATGAAGAGAAAATGCTAGGGTAAATAAAGGGTAGGTAGAAGAGGTTTTGGAATGCACAAGGTTGCTATCTCAAATGCACCTTTATCATGCTTAAATCTTATGTTTCATGTGCAAGAGGAACTATCAAAGGAAGGAGGACATTCAAAAAAATTGTGTATTACTTTGGGTGTATACCCTAAAAAGTTCTATATGATTTTAGGCCTGAATACTGAAGCTTATTCACTAATTTCCCCTCATTTCATTAAACCCCTACATGTCTAGTTTAATAATTTCCCTTCATTACCCCTTCATTACTTTTTATTCACTAATTTCCCCTTCTTGAATCCAAAGTACCTTTCCCTCTTCATTTCCCCTTGTAATAACCCTTTCCCTTCATTTTAACCCTTTTTCCCCTTGATTTCACACTTTTCCCTAGACATTACCCTTTTAGAAATCATTTTCCCCTTATTAATTTCCCTTTTTTCCTTAAAAACCCACTAAACCCCCATATCTTAAGTTATTTCCTAACCTATTGCCTTGCTTTATGTATATTAGCCCCCCCCCCAACTGTATAAATCCCCGACCCTCACTAAACCTTTGATTATATGTAACCTGCCACATTATTAATCCCCAGGCCCTGCTAATCACACCCCGACTCAGTCCTTGCAACTTTGTCGAGCGATAGCCCTTCGATCAACTGCTCCTAGATTCGATGGCCCATATCCATATCGCGCGCTCCCCTTGTCCGAGAATTAAAATTCCAAAAGCACGCGAGATTTGTGGTTTTTCTTGAGCACCTTTTTGCCACGTGGCAGCCTCACATCATATCGCGTCCCTCGGCCAAAAATCATTTACCACTTTTGATCCACGTGATAATCCACCATACCACTCTTCCTTCAACTTCTCTTCCCGTTCGAATCCACCTCCTGTTCCACAACAGCCCCCTCAAAGGACCGACCTCCAACTGTCTCCTCCTACTCAAAAGCCTCCTCTGACTGCTTTACCATGTATCCTCGGAAGCCTTGTCATCCATTGTTGTGTGGTAAACCATCTAACCACACCTGCACAATGTGAAAAATCACAGAGTTTTTACAATATGAAATTCCAACATTCCCTTACCTCTATTTAAAATGAATAAATGAAAAGCCTTTTCCAAACAGAATTGAGCCATCCATAGTCCAGACTCCATCCATAGACATCTCAGTTCAATAAAGCCATTGATTTCCTTTCCCACAGACCTATGCTTTATTAATGGATTTCCTTTCCCACAGACCTATGCTTTATTAATGATTGTTTTATTTTGCAGGTGATTAGCAGAACGGGAGCTTGGAAAAACAATTTTGATACTAGTTCCAAAACCTGTTTACTCCAAGATTTGCAAGGAAATGTATTCAAAGGCTTTATTCAAAGGAAAGACAATTGTCACAAAAAAAAGAAATCATTTACACAGAGGCGTATGGTTAAACAGAGATAAATATCATAAAGCAAAAAGGAAAAAAAAATTAATATATAATATATATATTTATATATATAATATATATATTTTAATATATATATATATATAATATATTATATATATATATAGATATAATCCCTATTTTTACCCCTTACTTCACCAAACCCTTTTAATATAAAGTTTTGGACTTTATATTAATTTCTCCCCGCAAGCCTGTACTACCTCTTCCCCTTGCAAAGTCAACCAATCGCCCACCCTGCCTTCATTTGTATTTTCCTCGAGATTCGTAAAAACGAATGAATGGTTAAAATTCCATATGGCATGCTCAGCTCATCCAACACTTAACACTAAAAAATAACGCGAGATTAGTGATTTTCCTAGCCCATCTTTTTACTACATGGCAGCCCCATGTTATACAACCTACCACTCAAAAGTGGTCCGGTAAACCATTAACTGTTTTGGTTTTGAATATTATAAATGTTACGGAAACATAGGGTGGATTAACTTCAGGTGAAATATAGAGATATGAGAATGTCGTAATATTTAGCTACGGGTGTGTTATACGGGAATAGTGTCCACACGGATGCTGCTATTCCCACTAAGATGGGTGGCTATCTTAGAAACAAACAATCAAAGTCTACTATTGATTCCTTTTATGAAAATAGATCTGAGGAGAACCAAGAGGGCCAACCTGAGTCTTGCGCTCGATTGCCTCTTCTTCTTGATAGATTTTTGATGCTCGCTCTTTGTCTGCTCAGCTTCAAAAGGACCTGTAGAATCATAGCAACATACTACTATGCAAGAAACAAGGATCTAAATTCATAAATAATGCAGGATCAGATGTACATTAACCATATACAAGCATATTAAACAAGTACACCAGATTATGGAAGGAAACAAGAATAACTTTATTTAGATAAAAAGTAGCAAGAGGATTACAACCATGAGCAGCTCTGACCCAGCATCATCCTCCAGCTAAGAAGCCCTTCTTTCACCTCAAACAAAACAAAATCACCCAACACTATGAATGTACACAAGAATACCGACAACACTTCTCTATAGATTACAAAATTCCAGCCTCTGAATCTCTGTGATGAGGGATCCATATATAGATGATTACAGAGAGGTGAGACATCTTTTTGGATGTTGATTAGTGTCTTCTCTCTGATAGTTCTTGGTTCCACTTGGAGATTTCATGATCTCTTACTCATCCCTGGGCGAATTCAGAGAGGAAAGTGTCATATGAGAAGTTTCTAGAAGATTCTCTCAGTTTCCACTTAGCAAACTATCTCTGCCATTTGTCTACACTCGCCCATCACACCTCACAGAAGGCTCTTTCAGTATGCATCGCACCTGGCTAGTGTAGCAGCCAGTATGCATCACACCCTAAGCATGGAGCAGTCTGTATGGTCCAGTGTTTTCCAGTTCTGAGTGGTTTTTCAGGTGGAACTTCTGGGAAATGATGTAATCAGTTGACTATAATCCTTTAGGGTGTGAAACAACACTTTTAGGGGTTTAAGAGCCCTTGGTTTATCAACATATGTGATTGGGGTTGCAGTGCCCATATATGTCTATAACAGTTTCCCCCTAAAGCATGAGGTCGTAAATCTTTTGATGTCCGGTGAAATGCTTTAGCATGAGGATCCGAGGTATTCAAACTGGAAGGTGACCTGTATAAAATACAATACAATACATCATCTTCATATTATTTTCATGATCTAGCTGAGGCGGGCATTCCCATGCTCAGCTTTATAAATTCATTTTCATGTACATAGGATACATAATCGTCCTCTATTGCAGACTGTTGATTCTTGCAGAGCCATCATCCCTTAGCTTGGATGATCATCTGTGCAGCTATTGTGTACATTTGATGTCTTTATCTTCCTGAATATATCGCAGCCCGGATGGATGAAACTAGATCCGGGGTCTTCAAACTTGTTCAATCTTCGCCCGATGTACAAGTCAATCCATGTGAAAAGATGTTCTAAAGTCAAACATGGAAAGACATCACCTGATTACCAGCCAATGATGTAAGTTGTTAACAGGCGCGAGAGGAATCACCTATAATGATAATGACCCTCAAGGTACTACAGTACAATTCACGCGGTGTGAATATAGGATCTGATGTCGAACACCACGCAAAATATTTTGGTCGAAGGCCATTGATGTAAACCTGTTGCCGGAAGTGAGAAACTTGCCATTGAGGCATGCAAGCTTTAAAGTACTGAAAGGGTTTTTCCTAAGTCAACTTCTTGGATAATGAGCTGATGTCGACAAGAAGTGACCCGTCATAGGAGGGCCTTAATGAATCCCACATCAACGACACGGAATGAAGTAAATGATTTTGGAGGTGAAAACAAACTGACGATATGGGGGTTCAGGGTGGTAGTCATGAAGGAATGAAGCATGAATGTATTGCAACGGGTGAGACTCAGGTGAACTGTCTGAATGACTTCTCTTGAACATATCGGTGACACTGACGATGGATTGGCAGCATTAACCCCAGAGATGGATGGTGTGACAGACCAATGGTGAAGACCAGTGAACAGAACAACCCAACCCGGCATGGATGCGGAAGGAAAGTGTCATGTTCAAGAGCGACTTGCTAACAATAAAGTTTCTTCTTGTTTTCTTCCCAATTTTCCCCAGTCATTGCTGACCAGTACCTCTTTATTGTTTTCAAGCTTGAGGAGGATAACATATGCTTGTTCTATAATCCACCCTTCGGGCGGACCTGTTGCTATATTTTAGCGAGCCTAGTGACAGTGAAACTTGTTCTCGTCCTGTTGGATGAGTTTGTCGCTATTAGTTTTAACGAGTTTAACGACAAAGATAACTCAGTCTCTTTCAATTTTAGAGAGTCTGAAAGAAATGGAAAGAAGACTCTGAAGGTTCTTTTTCATTGTACAATCCCTTAAGTATGAAAAAGCCTAAAATAATACAAAAGGGATGAATTTTTGATAGTTTTAACAAGCCGAACAAGACAAGCGCTCGATCTTTTTGTGTAATAATCCCTCTGGTCAGAAAAGATTAAAATTTAGAGGAGGGATAGCACTTCCGATGCCTTTTTAACAAGCCGGAGAGGCCAATCACTCGGCAATCTTTTTATATATTACGAGTCAGGTGAAAAGAGCTTAAAGAAGACTCGTTTTCGAGGAACGAGTGATGATTTCGGGTAGCAGCTGATTCCAGGTAAGGTTTGGAATTTTCCAATCATGGCAGTGTTACAAGGATGGCTAGTAGAATCACTCTTCGCAGATGTTCCTCAAAGGGGTAAACAATCATATGGGGGTGAATGATCGGCTAAAAACAGAGTGGAGGTGATGGAGAGAACATGACCAAGGCTCAAAAGCTGGCGATAAGGCATTAACAATGGTTATTTACCCGTTCATTTTTTAATGAGCTTAAACGCGGGGAGAAACACTTGCTCATGACTTATGTTTATTTTTTAACGAGCATAAACTATGCACTAAAAATGCTCGTGGAGAGTTTATTTTTTAACGAGCTTGAACTCTGCAACAACATTGCTCGCAGAGAGTTTATTTTTTAACGAGCTTGAACTCTGCGACAACATTGGTCGTGGAGAGTTTGCATGCCCGCAACATAATAACGCAAATCGAGGCGCATGCCCCCCAAGATTCATTTCATTCAACTCGGTGATTGGAATTGTTGGATACCTATACCAATAGGTTTCATATTTCATGATTGGATATCAAAGGTCCAAATATGCTCTGCTTTGATAAATGCAAAGATCCCATATTTCCCTAACAAGACAATGTCTGCCTCAGTTTTGATGAGAACTCAATTTTGATGGGTGGTCCAGCAGTCTAAACTGGATCATGCCATGTTTTCAATTTCCATGTTGTAGAATAGAGAATGAAATCTGTCCAAACTGTTTAAACTTGGCAGATCAGTAGCTAGGTAGAGAAGCTAAGGTTCCCAACTGCTTAATCTGGGACCTTGGAAGGAATAAGGGTTGTATTAGATAGGGAATGAAAGCAAAAAGCCAATGAAAAGAAAAGGCATTCAAAGGGTTTGCAAGTCCAAGTGCACCCTCCAAGAAGGAATAAAAAATGTTAGGTGAACTAGTTGGGTAGGTAGATGGGGTTGCAGAAATGTGGTTTCTTTCAGGACCAAGGTTGCTGAAACATCCACAGGAAAAGCCAGCACACTGGAGCATGACTAACTCCCTTGTTCTCATTTGTATATCACTCCTTACTAACACCCCTTCATCCACTGGTTTATACAGCAAACTCAAAAGTTTTGTCATGATACTAATGGCCTTCAAGAGCCACATTTTTTGTGTAAAAATCTTTTCATTTTCATCTACTCTTGATTCCAAGTTATTTTCAAAGAAAACTTGGTTAAATCAGCCCTCACTCATGTGTTCCCTCCATGTTAACAACTAACTCTAGTGCTTAGCCCCCTATACCCCTCTATCCCTATTATTATAAACACCATGGTGTATAAACCCCACAATGCATAAATATCCCCTCCCTGGCACTATAGCCATAATGTTCGCCCCTTGGGAATTGAATTGACACCTGATCAAGGTCAAGAACCCATGCTCCCCCTTTGCTCCATCTCCATCAGTTTCCCTAGTCCAAGAGTTCCATTTTTACCTTAGAAAACCTTTAAAAACCCATAAAAATCACCCAAAGGGCGGAAAAACCATGGAAAAACCCTTCTCCCGCCTTATCCTAAGGTCGGGAGTCAAGTTTACCCTTTCCCATTAATAAAAACCCGTTTGGACCCCTTTTCCCTATAGTTTCCGCCTTCGGAAAAATTGATGCCCAAACCTTGTATTAAACCCGAAATTTCATTTTTCTAAGGTTGGTCAATTAAATACTTTTGCACAAGAAACCATAGAAAACCCCGATAAATGATTTAATACATGGAGGGGCCCGCCGGTCGCTAATCGCCAAAGAAATATTATTTTAATACCCGCCCGCTGGCCATTATCTTTTGTGCAGATCACCTGTCCGATGACCGTCAGATGGCGCCTATCTAAGATCGATGGAGCACAGTGGTTTCGGGCAATCCCGACGTCTGAAGGTTAACGAAGGCAGGTGTTAAAGGCTCATACAAGTTGCTCGCCTGACAGCCGTTGGATCGAGCGCTTCCAGATCTACGGCCACATGGATATCGGAGCACCCTACGTGTCTGACAGATACCTTGCGATATCTGTCAGACGCTTGCGTCAGGCCAGCATCACGCCGGGACACATGACACTCCCTGATTGCATCGGAGCAGTGCCTGACAATCCGTTCACCGTACAGGGCATGTTCCGATATTGCGACACCTGTCCCGCCCACGTCCTCGCCTTGCTGCCGTGCACGTCACCGCCACATCCGCTCACCTCATCCCTCATTCGTCCACCTGGCCGCCACCTCATCGCCCCCGTGGACCTGTCATTGATTGCCACGACACCCCATGACGTCATGCTGACGTCATCCAACCCGGTCCCCCATGATGACGTCATGTTGACGTCATCCAAAAAGCGCGCCAATAAAGCCAAAAAAGCCATATTTTCGCCAATTTTCACGATTTTGTCATATTTTTCGGAAATTTCGCTGTTGAGCTATCTGCATGAAATTCATGACGCCTGCAACCAGCCAGCCTGCAACCAATTTCAAAGAACCCAGCACGCAAACCCAGCTACATTCTTCACTCCACGCCATTGTTTAACAGGTATTTGAGCCTCGTCCTCCTGTGAACTGGTTTTTCTTAAAATTGTTTGTAGAAACCACCATAAAAGCCATTAAGTCGAAAATTTCACCGATAAACCAATTCTGTCCTACCCTATTCAACCATTTAAAATCGAAATACAGCGTCGGAGACCCCGGATTGACTGCACTTTCTGTTAAAAAACCTACCCTGTTCACGCAACCGTGAGCTTCCTGTATTACTCACAAACTTACAAGGGAGGTTTTCCTGCTGTTGAAAGCCCTTCCCAAAAGGACAGCACTGTTAACCTTCACTGTGCACCAACCCAGTCAACCTTGGTCCCCCCGGTTGCACCCTTGCAAACAACATATCCGGCATTCCAGAGATTACTTGAGTCAAAAAAATGGATACCCCTGCAATCCTTAATGTCACTCCTCTAAATGCTCCACAAAGGGAGCTAGACTGGCAAGACTTTGCTGATCTAGATTATCAAATAACAGAAGACTCCAGAATGGGATGTACATATCACATTCACCTGCTAAATGAGTTCAGGGCTAGGCACAGAGATGGGACAGATATCCTAGGAATTTGGGAGTCTTCTCTGCCAACCTTCAAAATGCCTCGAGTCAGGCAATTCCCTGACCTCATCTATCTATGTGCCAGTTATTATGATCCATCACAGAGAGCAGTATTGAACCCCCAGGGTGAAGTTGTATTCTATACCACCCCTCAGGCCATCAGGGATATGGTGCAATTTAAAACTCACAAGAAAATGGTCCCTTTATCCCTGCTGGACTTAATCAACCAAGGGACCAAAATACTTACAGAGGCAGAGATCCTGAAAATAAATCAATTGTTTTTTAAGAAGTCAGAAAAAGTGCTGCATCCTCCCATCTTTGATGGATACCTTAATCAACTTGGACTAGATTTGGCTCATATGATAAGCTCAATTCTGGGATATAAATCAACGGAGTTTCTAGATGAAACTGTGCTAGTGATGATGTCCATGTTTACCCCTGGGAAGGCCCCTATCTGCTATAACTATGCTACATACATCTCTAACAAAATACATGAACAGTTCCTGCACTTGCCCAGAGAGAGGGTGTTCAAATACACCTCATATATTTATCACCTCATCCTCTATCACCAACATGAGAAATTCTCTTTTGAGATCAAGAGAAATGATGCTGCAGGGAACCCAAGATCAGTGGTGTACTGGAGCTCCATCGTCCATGCATGCTCACCCTACACATACTGTGAGTTTATAGACTTGTTCATCCATCCGGCCCTGTCTCTGTTCATGACAGAACCTCCTCCAAGACTCACTGATGAAATGAAGAGGATACTGCAACTATCCACTGCCTATGGCATAGGAGACTGGTATTTTTACCAGCATCACACAGTGATTAGAATATATGGATGTGAGTTGAGACCTTTCAGGCTGCCCAGGTTTGTGCCCATGAGACTCTTTGCCCTGGAGTACTTCAGACAGTTTGGCAATGCCGATCAAATCCATTTTGGAGGGAAAGGAAAGAAGGCTCAACTCAAAGTCAAAAACCAGTTGGGCCATTTTGTCCTAAACAAAAGAGAAGGGTGGATGGAGGCAGATAGAATATTGGAATGCATGGGCCTGACACAAAGCTTCCTTTGGAAACCATATGACCCCAATGGCTTTATATCCAAGAGGAGACTAAAATACAAACTCTCCAACTATGAGCATGATAGCATGCTCCTAATATCAAGACATGCAAACCTGGACAAATGGAAGAAAAATACCTTGATAGAGCCCATGTCTCAAGAAGAGTTAGTGGAAAGGGCCAAAAGACATTTATTAAAAATGGCTGACTTGGAATGTCTTTCTCAGGTGCCAGCCCTAACAAGCTCTCATATAACAGCACCAGCCTCCTCATCTGCTACACCACAAGGGGCAGCACAAGCTTCACAACAGGGGCAGGACAAAGGTAAAGGAAAGGTAATGGAAGAAGCAGAGGGCCAACAGGGCCAGCAAGGCCAACAGGGCCAGCAAGAGCAACAGCAGCAAGACCAGCAACAAACTGATCATCAGGATCAGGAAAAGCAAAGGGCAGAAAACCAGGCAGCCACCCAAGAAAAGACAACCAGCATGGCGCCCCCCAGACAGGACCCTAGAATAGACCCCTCTGTCCTTCAAACCCCCCAGAAGGAAGACATCAGCAGGAAAAGGGAGAGGGAGACCCCTCTCACAGAAGGTCAGGACAAAAGGCAGAGGCTCAATCCATTTGGAGAAGAAGAAATGCAAATCCTTGAGACCTCTGCTAGCTCAATGCATCAAGAGCAGGATAGGGCAGCACTTGGGGAGGTCAGCTCCTCAGGGCAAGATAAGGACACAGCTGCAGGCATCAAGGAGCAGTTTAAGGATGCCAAAAGGAGGAGTGAGCCAATCAAGATCAGGCTCTACAACTATCTATTGAACATGGCTCCTCCAAACCAACAAAGACTAATGGCTGCCTATGATGTGCAAGAGAGCAAATTGACTATGAGTCATTTTACTCCTACAGTGCAGCGACCTCAATCACCTACAGATTATATAAGGACAAACTTAGAAGTCCTTGCAAAAGACATCCACCCCATGGACCAGATCGAGCTTCACAAGCAGACGGGTGAGATGGTCTATGCCACCCTGGCAGACAAGACCTTGATAAACTATAGGCTGCAAAACAGTTTGAACAACACAGCAGCACAGCTTGAGTTGGAGAGGGCATCCTCTCAAGCCAAGGACAACAGAATCAAGGCACTTGAAGAAATTATCATAGAGTTTGGGCATGATCCCAATGATGTTAAGGCCATACAGGAGGTTCTTAAACTAAGGGATACGGATGTAGCTGCAATCAAGAAGAAATTGAAGATCCCACCAACTATACATCCACAAACAGATGAAGTGGCCCAACAGAGACGAGAAAAGGATGTCACTGCACTTCTAATGAGCTTATATAAAGAACTGGTTGACACCCAACAAAAGCTGCAGGATACAGAGACTACCCTAGAGGCAGCTTTACAAAGAAAAGAACAAGGGCAGTCTTCCAAAACATCCACAGAGACAATAGACCTTGAGGAGACCCCTAAAGAGCACATCCCTCCAAAGCAGCAAGCATCAGAAACAGCTCCAGCAGAAACAGCTCCAGCTACAACAGAGCCAGCAACAACAGAGCCAGCCACTACAACACCACCAACAGAGCAGACTGAGAGCCTAGATATGCAAAAACTAAGGCAAGAGCTCCAAGTGCTAGAGGCTCAAATGTCAGAGCTCAATCAGGCCAAGGAAAGCTTAGCAAAGGTAAATGAGAGATATGATAAGTCTAAGCAAAATGTAGCTGAGAGGGAGAGGGAAGTAAAAGCCCTAAAAAAGAAAATTGTAGAGCTGGAAAAGCAGCTCAATTTTGAAACAGTGACAGCAGAGATCAAGCAAGTGATATGGACTGCCATTGGACAATCAATCACTAACCAGTGGGCGTACATTGATGCTATACATGAACAGATAGGACTCCTTAGCAGGGCAAGAAGAGAACTGCAAAGAGCAAGAAACTCTCTAGGCAACATGGCCGACCTTGCCCCAAAAATGATTGAAGTCCTGAACTATAGGACTGGTTCTCAGCTAATCAAAATGGGAATTGCTAATAGGAATGAAACCATTTCCATAATCAAAAGAACCACAACAATGAAGAACCTAATTCAGACATTGGACAGGAAGATCCATGATATACAAGCAGATATAAATAAGTTTCAGAAAAGGTTCACAGCCCTGGTAGACAGAGGACTGCCCAATGTGGTGGAATCAGGGAATCTGCTCTCTCATGAAAAATACATCAAAAGGGTAAGCAGTTTTGCAGCAATTCAAATTGCTGAGGCTCCTGGGTCATCTTCAGCAGGCCCACCAACAGGACAGGTTCTTTTTGAAAAGTTAGATAATTTATTTTTTATTAAAAATGAAGTAGCCCATCTATTTTGATGAGCCTCCTCATTTCTATAAGTATAAAGAAGCTGATGAGACCTTAGGGTCAATTTTGAGGCATCAGCTTCCCCCTCAAGACACATGGCAGGATTTAATAAAGCTACTTTTGAACCAAAGCTGAGGAATTAAATCTTTTTCAAGCAATACAGTCCATATTGCATCTACAGGTGGACAAAGCCATGGCAGCAAGCATAAAGACGCTGAGCCAACTCATCACAGGTACTCGGCATCAACAGCAACATCAGCAGGTACAGGTGGCAGGGTCAAGAAGATACAGAAAATCAGAGTAACAAAGCACTTCAATGCTTCATTTATGATAAAGCCGCGTAGTTAACTCCGCAGTGCCCAAAGGTCAAAAGGTTATCCTGACAGGAGTTAATAGCTTTTAAGAAACATTTACACTTGTAATAACTTCTCATCTACTTTCTCTGTACAAGTGTAAGAGATATTTTCCTCTCAGATGACTCCATACCTGAGATATTTTTTGTATGTAACCTCTATATATTCCCCCTCGCGTTTGTTCAGAGGGGTTGGACGCCAGATGTAAGAAATCTCTTTCTTCTCTGTTATACTGATATTGTAAACTCTCAGACAGTTTAATACAAAGGCAGTGGGATTTCTTCAAAGATGTTTGTCTCTTGATCTCTTGATGGTGTGTGGCTCAAAGTGGCAGGATTCCTGTGCATTACATGGTTCAATAAGTTTTTCTCATGACTCTTTATTTCACCTGTGTTTCCTGTTATTCCATATGTATCTCATGTTTTCTATACACTTGTAAAGCTAGATAGTAAAGAAAAAGAATAGTCTCAGGACTTGGTCATTGACTACCCTGAGCTCAATCTAAACTATCTTGTATGTTTTCTTCTGATAAAGTATTTAAAGAGTAATTCTTCATTGCTACCTTTAATACTAAATCATCACAGTGCCTCATTGTTTTAGGAATTCAAGTGATTGCTCCTAGATAACAAGTTTCGTTTACAACATACAGTTTGAGTAAAGAAATCTTAATTGCTCTTTGCTGATTGTCTTCACCTCACTCTCACTATTTACAGTTTGTTTCATGGAATGCACACAGGCCCTATAGCTTTCCCCTCACCAAAATCAAGATCTCAAGAGAAAACAGTCCCAGACCCCATTGCCCAATGGATTAACCTTACCTGCTGATATACTTTAAAGAAATCAGAAGCATCCTCCCAACCAAACATACAAAGAACCCAAAAAACTCATCTCATAGCTAGCCTAAAACCCTCACTGAAAGCAGTGATACACCTTATAGAGAGAGCCCTCTCTGACTACAGCTGGGCTAGAAGCTGTAGCCCAAAGATTGGTTAGTGGTTACCCCGGCCGTATTCTCTTAGGAGTCAAAGAGAACAACCTGGGTGTTAACAGGAATGAAGGTTTACCTTCGAGATCTTTGAAAGATCGTAATCAAAGACTCAATTTGGAAAGGGAGTCATTTCATTTTTTAATGAGGTTGACACAGTAAAAGAACTATCCTCATAATCCACCATATTTACAGTATTTGAAGGATGATTAGGGTCACTGGAATAATCTTCTTGGTGATTCGGAAGATGGGACTGATGGTGGTGATCTTCCCTTGGTACCTCTTCTATCATCATTAGCTGAATGATTCCTTCGTCTATTGAATCTACATGCCACCAAGGATTTGAAGAGGTGCCATATTCCTTAGACCTATCTATCCAAACACTCGTTGAGCGTTGGTTTGCCCCCCAGGCCAAGAAAATTGATTGCTACAATATTTCTATTAGGGTGACGATCCATGCTGACAAAATGTTCGAGAATCTTCTGAATCTTATGGAAGATATCATATTGCAGGTTTCCACTGTGGCCACTTCCGCCATATTGTTTGGAGGCGGTAGGGTGAAAGTACCCATCAAGGCAGGTTCTTTTAGGAGGCCTACTCCGACATTTTGAAGCAATTGAGAGCTTCTATGGATCATTGGAATCCTTCCCGTAACTTGTGAACTATTGGGGAGGAAGGTTTGTTGGTCGACGATTGTGATTCCTCCTTGGAAGGGAAATGCAATCTTCCTAAAATAGGTCGACACAACGGCAGCCATGGCATATATCCAGGGCCTTCCCAATAGCATGTTGTAATCAAGGTTTCCATCAATGACTTCAACATCAATCTCTATTGTTTTGCCCCCAAGTTCGACTTGCAAGTTACTTAATATTCCATACAGGGTGTATGTACGTCCATCAAATGCTTTCAATGTCATTGATGATCGCGACAAGGACGGAGACCCTAGAGTTTTCTAGCAACTCATCGACATGATACATGTGGATGCCCCCTCATTAATAATTGTTCTATGAACAATTTTGTTGAGGGCTTTCACTTGAATGAGGAAAGCTAGTTGAGCTGGTAACTGAGGG
>APFE030626200.1:1429-13141 GCA_000404065.3 Pinus taeda
TTAAAACATTAAAAAAGAGCACGTTAGAAACTTTAGAAATGCTGCAAAAAATAAAGGATAGAGGCTGCTCTGTCTTTACATTTTTACTTAATAGTTTGAATAATATATCCGTTCAAATATAATATAACAATTTATAACATACTGGGAAATTATAATCCTCTTATATTTTTTTTAATATAATATGTCCAACCAATTTTTATTTTTATTTTTTTATCTTCACGGCAATGGTCAATCGGACTATTTCCTCACGAGCAAAAGAATAATTCAAACTTTTTAAGTATTTTGATATTTTTTTTCCAAAGCATTAAATTAAAGAATTGTGTTATAACACATTAAAATATATAATCCAGCGTTTTCATATTTTTTGTTTTTTCTAACTATCAATATATTTTTGTTATAATATATTAAAATATAACTCTATTTTTTTATATTATTATTTTTCTCATATTAGTTAAACCTTTGTTTTTTATTATATATTAATTTTTTTAAACAAATACTATATAATATTAAAATTAATTTAATATAGTTTAAAATTAAAATTAAAAAACATAAAAATAAAAAAAATTAACTATACCCATATTGATTAATACAAAGCATTTAAATTTACATCCAAAAATATTAATTAATACAAAGCATTTAAATCTACATCCAAAAAAATTGTACATTACCTTTTCTTTACTTATTTAATATTTTTTTCTTTACTTATTATTAAGATATATTGCGAAGGTCTAGTTTTTTTTGGGTAAAATTTTTAAATGAGGTTTAAGATAGTTGAAATGCATAGACCGAAGACTTGGTTAGAGTCACTTTACAAATAAGTATCCTTCGCAACATTGGGAGTACTGATATTTTTTACGGTACGCATTCTGCGCAGAACATTAATGTGGTACATGCGTCGTCTTATCGAGAAGATTTCAATATTGTATATGTACTATTCATTTTGAAATATATGTTATTTGATAATGTATATTCAATATTAGTCGTTGTTTTGTCAGGGACTATATACTTGAGTTAAAGTTAGTTGATTCTCGATTTATTTAGTTGAGTTTTTTAAAATTAAAATTTAGAGAAAATGTTGAATATTTTTAATTTTTTTGAATTAAAAAAAAAAAAAATTAATTTTTGGAACTCTTATTTATATTTTTTTATTTGCTGAGCGAATTTTGATGTGACATAATTTTTCTACTGGAGGGATTTATATTTCATTGTTGGTGTCTAGCAAATCATTTTAAAATCGAAAAAAACTAATTTTGTGAGTGGTCATTCTATCGGTGAGTGTTATGACACTGACGCTACTAGTGCCATGCCTAATGATTCTAGCATTGACGTGGTTGCAAGTCACTTACATAAGTGGGGAGGGGGTAGTGGGGTTGAACATGTATGCAGAGGAAGCTCAACTAAGTGCATTTGTGATTTCACATTTGTCAATTAAATTATTATTATCCAATAATTAATGAAGTGTCTTTATAATGTGCATGAGAAAGAAGCGTTTTACGGGAGAATAGGTCTCTGGAACAAGGAACATAAACAATCTCCCTCTTGCACATTTCTACCACACACCTACCTCTTTACTTGTGCAAAAGTGCAAGCAATGGTAAAGCTAAAAATTTAATATATTTGATTAAAAAAATTGTGTAGAGGGGAATTTGTGCAGAGGTGTGGAAGGTGTAGAAAATCTTGTAGATTCACAAACTCATGCAATGTACTAAAGCAAGGGACAAGATTCTATTTCTACTCATTACAGCATAAGCACATAAAGATCAAGCAAAACAATAATCGATAAAGGAAGAGAATCAAATACACATAACACAGTAAATATCCGGGGAAAGCCACAATTCAAAACCCCACTATCTGTATTGTATATATCAGAAAATCAAGATGACATTACAATGCTTGTTCTCTCAAGAGCAATCCCAACGCTCAATAAAATTAATCTCCAACTCACAAGCAAGCACTAGGCCAATACTTAGCCAATTCACCAGCTCTCCAAGTCCATATTTCCTTGCACTATTCCTATGGATGATTAACCCATCTTAAATGGAAATCATTGAACTCAAAGCTACGCAATCCCTTCAAGGATCAGTTCGTGATTGCATGCACTATCAGTGCAACTCACAAAAATCTAAAACAAATAGTACATTGTCCCTGCACTCTAGTCTCAACTGGGTCTTTCTCAGAATCGACATGCATGAGTTTCTGATGAAGGAATCTTCAGTTGACTGGAGTAGCACTAGTTGAGTGCACTAATGCATCAACTGACTGTTAACTCTCTATTAGTTCCTCAAACAGTTTGAAACTAATTTAACTAGACTTAACTCAATAAACTCAATTAACTAATTACCAGTCATACTTAACTCATCCTGGACCCCTATAATATAGGGAATGCATATACATGACTTCAGTAATACTTCCAACTCGAAATTCCTAAGCTAATTAAGTTTAATAAACTTAATTAACTATTTACAAGTTGCCATGAGAATAGAGTTCGATTTTAATTCATAGTTTAATTCATGGACAAAATAAACTGGAATATCTTGTTGCCATTTTCAACAAAAGGAGAAATATGGACATTGACATTGAAGGGAGTCCTCGTGCATTTGCTTCTTATTTGATTTTGAACCCTTTTGTTGAAAATGTATCTAGTCATAATAAAATTTAAATGTATTATTGATGTAATTATTATATTCATTTATTATGATCATTATTATTATTTTTATTTCTAGTTAAAGCATGTTCTTCATGCTTCTAGGGTTTATTGACTCAAAAGAAGATTTATTTTGAGTCAAAGAAAAATTATTGAGTTAAAGTCCCATTTTGACTATTTGTAAGAAAAAAAAAGTTTTTGATTTGAGTCAAAAAATCAAATTGTCATCCACAAGACCAAGTTGACCCTAGTTTGACAAGTTGGCCTAGAAGAGGCATCAATTCGACCTCTTGGACAACGATATATACAAGACACTTCGACCTCATTTGCTCACTCAGCTCATACATCGAATTCTTGTGCCAAATAGAAGAAGAAAAAGAGAAAAGTCAAGGGAGAGAGAAGAAAAGTCAAAGGAGAGAGAATTTGGGTGTTTTTTTTCTTGATTTATGTTCAATGTGCAAAGATTCTGGGGCATATTTTGAAAAATTGTAGGTCCGAACTCTGAGATTGGAATATATTTATTGAGGTTTGACTTGCATTTGACTTTTGTTGACTTTAACTTGGCGGAGGAGCTTTGAAGGAGGGATGACTTGAGTCTATGTGGCAGTATTTGTCTTGGTCTTGGGTCTTGGATATCTTACTTTGATATAATACTATAAGAAGAGGATTATTTGGGTTTTTCCCCCTTGTGGGGTTTCGCCTGGGCTTGGAGCCTAATTTCTTGTGTTATTTGTCTCTTGTGATATTTATGTTTTGGTAATTGCTCAATGAAGAGAACATAATAATAATAAGAAGCCAACAAACCTTCACAAGTAGTTATCAAGTCAAGAGAAATGATTATCATCTACTAGCTTATTAGTTTCTTAACACTTTTTTCATTTTAAACTTTTACAGGTTGAGTTGTATAAGATAATAGGTGTATGGATTTGTTTGTGTGTGCAAAACAAAGACTATGTAGAAGAGTGGGTATGTGTGGGAGAATAGATGTATGGAGTTGTTAATGTGTGCAAAATGAAGGGGGTGCATATGAGATGGTATGTGTGGTAGAATGAGGGTGCAAAGAGAACTTTGCATTCTGATATCAAATAAAATGAGCCCTCGTCAAGATAACCCAATATACACAAAAACCCTGTTCGGAGGCTTTGATCGTTTAAAAACTATATCAAAGTCGAAATAACGAATCTTGGTATTCAGAGTTTCCAAATACTATGTGCACTTTTGATCTACTTATTATCCGATATTAAATGAATTGTCTTGTTAAGGAGTGCAAAGAAGAAATGTTGTGGGGGGGAATGGGTATGCGGAGGAAGGAACAAAAACTTTCTTTCAAAATGTTCCATTACTTCGTATACATTTGCCCTCTGCACACTTCTTCCCACACAACACTATATATTAATCAATTAATTAGCGATTATGTCTTATTAAAGTTCGGGGCATGAAAAGTTTGGTTTAGTTTGCGTTGATGGACTGGAATATTCTTCCAACAATAAGGGGATCTTCTAAGTGCAGAATCCCAACTAGACTCTACATTGTTTGGTTTAGGAGTCCCATCTGGTATGTAGGCTTGACAACCATCATATCGCTTATTAATTTTCTTTGGATGAAACAAACAACAATCATTAGAGAACAAAATAAAACCCTCAACAATTGTAAATAAGTGATTTATGGATTCCAAACATATGAAAAGGTACCCATATAACAACGACCAAGTAACATTGACATGAATCTTAAGAGAAGCAGTGTTAGGCAAACTTCAAATAAAACCCACATATTTGATAAAGATAGGTATATTTATCATAAACAAGTTCATAACTAATAAATTCATGAAAGCATGTAAAAGAGCACAATTCAGTATATGAGGTATGCCTTAATCAATAAAATAGTTTATTTACATAAACATAAAGTAAGCACAACACATACCATTCGATCACCGCAAGAGAAATCCTACAATGATTAATGAGACATGAGAGAATTGCACACCTTGAACTCAAAGATATTGAAAAGCTGAAATACTCATAGCATTATCACATGAAAAACCCTTAACATCCATAAGTGGAAGTGAAAAATCGCCACTTGCATTTACAAAGGTCTATTAGTTCTCAAAACAATGTACACCAATTTAGTCCCAAAACTAAAATTCCTATACATTGAGCCATGAGGATATATAGAAAATGGGATGGCCTTTCGTCCACCCCTATGAATTTTGAGTTACCTCATGACCTTTCATATTCCCATGTGACTCTCTACTCTATTGCTAACATATTGCGTGAAGGAAATAAAATACTCTCAATCTACTAATCTAGTGATAGAGAGGTCTAGGACATCCAAATTTAACTCTCGAACTAAATATGTCTGCTAGAGCTAGTACTCTATTGCAAGAGTCATAATTTGATGTTGTAACTCATCTCGGTGCCGTTACAAGAACTCCAGTGCATTTGGTACTAATGTAGGCTTCTTACCTTTTATCTGGTTCGATAGAGTTACCAACTTAGTGTATAATCTCACAGGATCAACCATGTACTGAGTGACTATCTCCTTTGTAACTTCTAGGTCATCCTTTGCAACTGCTTCTTTGATTGGTCCTAAGAAATCTTGAATTTCTTGTTTCACTTCCTCCTTTGTTCTTGTTTCACCTAGTGTGCCAATAGAGAGAATCTTATTTAGTTTGACAATAGAATCTAGTGGGACAAGCAAGTGTTTGTATGATGTTATCACTTTATCCACATCTCTAGCCAATTTATCATGAGAAAGCATATTGACGCATATGACCACTTTATCATTCTCTGTTGTGATCAAATCCTTTCTAGGAAGTTCCTAAGGTGCATTAGGGTATAGATCAGTGCATTCATGTATGCGTTCGCCTGCTACTATGCTACTTTGATCATTATTCCCCTTTCTTTTGACTCCTTGTTCATATTAGTGAATGGGGCCATGACTTGATGAAGAATCATAATTTCATCGTAGACCAAATCCATTGCCTCTAAAAGCATCTGTAATTTATCTGAGATGGATACATGTAAACCTTTACCCTCGGAGTGGAATGCAAACAAGGTTTAATTCTCACTCTGCACCTGTATAACCCTTTGTTCAGAAGTAGCAAGCTTGGCTTGTAGGTTGACAACCTATTTGTTCATTCTACTCACATTTAGCTCCATGGATGTATCAAAGGAATTTCTAGCTGAGGAAATCATTTCTAGGTTCATGGTGGTATTTATCACAATTTCCTTCTCCGTGACCATCAAAATAGGCTTAGTTGGATTCTTTGCATAATAATTTTGTCTTTCTTGCATGATCTTACATTGAATCTGGTCAAAAGTGAGTATGGTAATATCCAACACTTCTTCTTCTTCTTGTGGGATACCCAATTATTGCAGTGGAATATGTCCACTAGTAATTGGAGTGGATGGTAGAATCTCCAAATGATGCAAATCTAACTACATCTTTGATCCTTGTAACTACTAATCATCTACTGCTTTTTTATTTTTCTCTTTGAGAAGATCTTGTTTGATTTGATTGGCCAGAGCTTCTTACTACCTTTTGGCTTCTTCTTCTTCATATTTCCATCTCTTCTCTTCTTCTACTTTCCTCTTTTGTTCCTCCTCATCTCTTCTTTTGAGTTCCTCCTCTTCTTGTTTCTTCCTCTTCTTGCTTTTTCTTTTGTTCTGCCTCATGTTTCCTTCGATCTTCTTCTTCTTTTCTATGTTGCTCTTCTTCTACTTCCCTTTCAAGCCTTTCTTCTTCCTTTCGACACTTCTCCTCTTCTATTTTTATTTTCATCTCTTATTTTTTTCGAGCTATTTCTACATTTGTTTTTTCAAGGTCTTCCTCTCCCTCACTTTATTCTTATTTCTCCTTATGGGTTTCTCCTTCTTCATCTTGTTCTTACTGGTTGTTTCTTCTTGTTGGTCAGCCTTCTACTTCTTTTATTTCCATTTCTTGTTTTCCTACCCCTTCTTCCTTTTAAGAAAATCTCTTTTGTCTTTGAGACTCATTCTTTCCCTGGTCTCATCATCTGATTGTTCTCCTTCTTCCTCTTGCTACTCATTTGGCCCTAATTCCCTAGAAACATTATAGAGGTTCTTGACCTTATCCTCCTTGTCCCCTTTAAAATGTTTATAATACCATCCAAATCCAACTACATTACAATGTGAGGATGCAACACCTTTCATATCATACTTTCGGAATCTCAAATAAAAAAAATAGAAACCTTTCAATACCTCAACTTCTGCTTCGGCCTCTTTAAATTTTTCTAGAGTATATGCTCCAATTGTCAAGGGGAACACATCCCATGACCCATTTTTACCTTTCACTAATGTCTTGGATAACCCATTGGTCAATTGGTAGCAAACTTCCTATAAATGCACTTTATTTTTCACTATTGTAGGGAGAGCATGAGGATATTTATAGAAACCGAAAACTTGAATATATGTTGCTTCCACAATTGGGAACTAGTTTGTAACCTCAATAAGGGTATTCTAGGTTCTTTCAGATATTCAAGACGGGTCTTCACCAAAGAGTGCCTGATATAAAGGAGAATTGAAGGATTCTACAATTGTCTCATACATGGATTTGTAGCCTTGGTTCCAAAATATTTTATAATAAATATGTACATGCTCTTGCCCCTCTAGGGTTCATTTCAAATTACATCCCTTGAATTCACATTTTGCACAAACTACATCAAGGAGATAAGATTCCATATAAAAATCTAATGGTTGACCTCTCTCTATATTATTGGCTACTTGAATGTTTGTCTTGAGTGTAGAAGCAAGAATGGCTACCCAATTAAATATTGTTCCTTTAGTGGCAACTATGGCTTTAGAGGAACCCATGATCCTATAAAGGTATCAATATCTACTCTCCCATACAACTTGTTCATCATGACAACCAATAGATGATACACCTTTCAGAGGCCTTCTGTCTTTTAAATAGGGTATGCCATAATCTGAACTTGGTTGTTCCCTACCACCATGACTTCAGTATATCCATGGTACAATTGTTGAAAGATGACAACCATCTCATGTTAAAAGCCTCTTCTCACTCAGGCAACTTGTAATAGGTTGTAATGTCAAAAATTGTGAAGGTTTTTTGATCTTAGACTTTTGTGATCCATATTGTTTCTTTGGAATTGGCTTTCAGAATAATCACATCATCAATTGTGAAGGATGCCAAAATTTCTCCAGTATGCCCCATAATTTCCTAATGATCTTCATCTACATGTTGTACTATCTAGTCTATGGTTCCAGCACATGGAAACATTGGTGGGTATGCAACTACTTTGTGCAACCAAGACCTCTTAATATTGATGTACACCTTGAAATCCTATTGATCTTGAGGGATATCCTTATTTGCAAAATTTGATTAAATGTCCCACTAGGTAATATTTGTCTTCTTGTTCATATTGCAAGAAATATCTCCATAGATGGGAAAATCTGGTGGGATGTTCACAACTCATTCAATACGGCTTTCCACTCTGGTGGATCTCCTACTTGAACCTTTATTGGAACACTTAACCACTGGTGGTGCCATCTCTCCTGAGAAAGATGATATACTGATGCAGTCCATATCAATGTCACCTAGAATTTCAAAAATATGATCCCAAGATGAAGATTTTAGCATGAATAATAATAATCACCAATCACAAATAAAAGTATCACTGTGGATCCCCAAGTTACAAGGTGTAGGGTTTGCTACTAGGTCACAGTTCTGATTGTTGAGGCAAGTCACAAATGTGAAGGTAAGATAGGTTTCAATGAGGACAAACCACAACTAGGATAGGTCGAAAGGTCGCAAGGTGGATAGGTCATGAGATCACAAAGGAGATTAGGTCGCAAGGACCATTGATCTATGCCACTGTGATTTTGTGAGTAATGACTTGGAGTCTCAATGATAGTTAGGTCACAGAAAAATGAGGTTGCAAGATCACATAGGAGAGTAGGTCACAGGAGTCGTTGACTTCTCTATATGTAATGTTGTGACTATACGACTGAGGGATGGCCAGATTGCAACTTTGCGATCAAGGTGAGTTGTGAATCACAAAAGGAGGCATGTTGAAAGTCGTAGAAAGAGAGAGGTCACATATGGTATTGGCCTTTCCACTCACAATTTTGCAACCATGCAACTGACCGATCATAGTAGGTTGCAAGTCGGATGGAATATTGATATTGTTACTGGCGAGTATGTGACTTGATAGAGGTTGCGATTGACAACTAGGTATAAGGTTGTGTAAGCGATGAAATTTAGGTAGGAGAAAAGTGATTAGGATTCAGGTTCATCAGAACTTTTAGGCTTGGTGACCTGCAATTTATTGATTACCTAACAAAATGGGAGAGGTTTGGGATGATCAAGTAAAAGGAGGTGCTACAACACAATAAGGGGTGAGGTCATTAGGACTTAATGGTCCATCAATATCACACACAAAATGATGATGAGAAACCTCAATCGAAGGTGTAGACTACCAAATGAATGGGGGGGCGGCATCAAATCCATTGAGTCAGAGATCAATTAATGGTGTGATATAGTGTGTGGGAACGAGTTTTATCAAGGGTTTCGAAATGAGCTATTGCCATTTGATTTAAACAAATAGGGAATGCCATGTAGAGTTAGAAGGGGTAAGGTGGGACATTCATGTTGGGTTGTGTTATATTCTTTCCACGACTAACCTACGTAGTGAATCGGGGGGTTAGAGGGGGGCGGGTAGCCCCCCTCTACAGGGTTCAGGGCAGCGCCCTGGGAAATTTTTTTTTGGACCCTATATTAGGTTGGGCGAACCTACCTATGGTTTTTCGGTCCATGGTTTTGGACGCGATGGTTTTCGGTCCATGGTATTGGATGCTTCGGCATGTATAAATATGTATTGTAACATTGAAAGGAATATAATGAAAAATCAAGCTGGTAGTCTTGGTTTTGAGATCCAGTGGGAAATCTTTGTGTATATGTGTTTTATGTGTTATGCTATCGCATTTTTATTTTTCCTGTGATTTAGAATTGTATGCAGGTAATTTCTGTACGGGGTTAAAACCTACATTTGGTATCAGAGCTGTTTTGGCTTCAAGGGGACGCCTTTGTTGCTGAGGGGTTTCGCTCGGGCCTGTGGTAGACCCTGTTCAGTGGAGATCTGCGAGATCGATTCTGGTGGTGAAAGAAGATGGCGAGCAGCGGAAAGATAGAGATTGATAAGTTCAATGGTTAGAGTTTTGAGTTGTGGAAACTCAAGATGGAGGATCTGTTGGTGGATAAATATCAGTGGATCGCGGTAGATCCAGGTACTAAACCAACGGGAGTGACCGATGAAGAATGGAAGAAGTTGGATTGGAAGGCAAAGAGCACAATACGATTGTGTGTCTCAGATTTAATATTGCTGAATGTATCAGGGGAAGCTACGGCGAAGTCTCTGTGGGACAAGTTAGAGACTTTATACCAATCTAAGTCTCTGGTGAATAAACTATTCCTGCGGAAAAAACTGTCGTATTAACCTGAGGATTGGAAAGATGGGAGACTCGGTGACAGAGCATCTGGGAATGCGTTTAATATTGTGGTAAGTCATTATCATCTGTTGATATTAAAATTTTAGATGAAGATTAGTGCATCAATTTTTGGGTGTTCTCACCAGATTCGTGGATGTCTTTTGTTATTGCAATAGGTAGAAATGCAACTGCTTTGCAGTTTGATGAAATAGTCTCAGCCTTGCTGACGGAGGAGATGAGATGGAAAAATATGGATAGCCAGAATGGTGATGTCTTGTCTGTATGAGGACGGTCCCAGAACAGAAACAAAAATAAGTCATCGAGTGGGAGATCTAAATCTAGAGGGAGATCTAAATCTCCAGGAAAACCTATAAAGATGGTGTGTTGGAAATGCGGTAAAGAAGGGCACTTTAGAAGGGATTGTAAATCTAAAGCTATTGATAAAGGACAGGGATCTGATGATGCTCCTTCTACAGAGGCGAAAAACACCTCAGATGAAGGTGGGGATGTGTACTTGGCTTCTTCAAGTACACATGTAGATCATGAGGCATGGTTAGTTCACTCAGGTGCATCCTTTCACTTCACTCCCCATAGAGAGTGGTTCTGCGAGTATGAGAAATGCGATGGTGGTGATGTCTTCTTAGGAGATGATAGGAAGGATAGAATCATTTGTCGTGGAAAAGTAAAGTTGAAGTTGCAAGGTGGAAGGGTTAGAACCCTTCCAGGTGTTCTGCATATTCCTGTATTGGCCAGAAATCTCTATAAGAAAGTTGGATGATGCAGGTGTAAAGACAGTGTTCGAGAAGGGTACCTCCAAGATGGTTCGAGGAGCGATGATATTGATGCGGGGAGTTCAGATTGGAACTTTGTACAAGCTGCAAGGTAGCACTGTTGTTGACGGGTGCAATAGTTCTATTGTTCCTGAAAATGGAGCAGAAAAGCTAGTGGTCTCTGGAGAGAAGACCATGCTGTGGCATCAAAGGCTTGGACATATTGGAGATAAGGGCCTTCGAATACTTCATGGTAAAGGTATGGTAGAAGGTATGAGTAATAGCTCTCTGGATTTTGATTTCTATGAAAATTGTGTATATGGGAAGCAAAATCGGGTGAGTTTCCCCTCTAGTGGTAAGAGGACGAAACAAATATTAGAGCTTGGCACAGTGATGTGTTTGGACCTGTGAAAGCTCCATCACTAGGTAAGTCTGTGTACTATGTATCATTTATAGATGACTTCTCGAGGAATACATGGATATATTTCCTTAAGAAGAAATCTGAAGTCTTTGACAGGTTTAAAGAATTTAAGGCTCTGGTGGAAAATCAGACAGAGAAGAAGATAAAGGTGCTGAGGACAGAGAATGGTGGAGAATTCTGCAGTAAGGAATTTGAAGAATTTTGTAAGAAGTGTGGTATAGCACGACAGAAGACTACTCCATATACACCTCAGCAAAATGGAGTCGCAGAAAGAATGAACAAGACGTTGATGGAAGGGCAAGAAGCATGCTCAGTGGTGCCGGGTTAGGACAGGAATTCTGGGCAGAGGCGGTGGATACTGCATGTTACCTGGTCAACAGGTCACCTTCATCAGCGTTGGATGATAAGACTCCA
>APFE030626202.1:34554-49588 GCA_000404065.3 Pinus taeda
AAGTGGCCACGTAGTTGATTTGGGGTGAGACAGATGCAACTAGTGGATGAGAACCAAGAGGGAAGGATAATGGTGCCGGAGAGGCTCGGGGACGAGCGAACGATAATTGGTCGATCGTCACCATTCTTCCGTCGTGTGGAAAGCAAACCACACGGAAAAGTGAAGAAACAAGGGCTCCCATGGCATACACATAGTCACGACCAAGGAGAAGACTGAAGTCTAAAGGTCCTTGGGTAACCGAGACATCTATATAGAAAGTCTTGCCTCCCAAAGTGATAGGAAACTTTGGAAGGATCCCTAATGGTTGACTCGTCCCTTTGTCAAAAGCGGTGAGATTCGGTGCGACAGGTACAAGCGATGGGGAACCCAAAGCTCACCAAGTAGTAACGGGCATAAGACTAACCGATGCTCCTTCATCCAACACAGTGCCAGGCAGCGCCATATGAGAGGCATAGGCGGTGACCCAGAAAGGCACATGGGATGGAAGGGGAGGGGTAGTCAAACAACTCCAATCGAAGGAAACGACCGAACTACTTGGTGGGGGAACCATATGGTTGTCCCCCTGCTCAGAAGGAACCGAATCGGAATTCTCCGGAGAGGCTGGGATGGGAAAACCATTATCAAGCTCAGGAGAATTCGATGAGACGAGAAGAACATGGGAATTTTTCTCTTCTGAAATAGAGTGGTCGACAGGAGGTGAACTCCAGTCGACACTCTTTCCGACCAATGGTTGGTCTGGAACAGGCTAGGCACAGCCAGGTTCGGGAAGAGGGGCCTGGACAAGAGAAGAATGTGAACCAATCTCATTGTCGGGAGGTGAATGATCTGCAGCTACAGAAAGACGTTGATATCCAAGGGGGAGTTGGGGTGAGGGAGCTGGGAGATTTTCCAAAACAGTGGAGGCATTATCCATGAGTGGACAAAGGTGAAGGGGATGATTGCCTTCACAAAGTCTGCAGGGGATTCGAATCTTCCCTTTTCCCTTACCATTCCCAACTGATAAGGTAACATCGCCGTGAGCTTCAGTGGACGATGAGGGGCGGGCCGAATCACGAGACCATACTTCTAAGATCCTGGGGATACCAGGACAATCACAAAGAAGATGGTCCTCCTTGCATAATCGACAAGGAAAATTAAACTTCCGCAGAGGAGTGGAAGGGGGCCCGACTTCAGGTGTACTCGAGGGAACAACAGTTGTATTTGTAACCTCTCCCTTAGGAGACTTCTTCTTCTTGTTCTTCTTATTCTTCTTAGCCACCTGGTTATTCGAATCGAAACTTTCACCAGGCGAAGTACAAGAAGGAGACGTAGAAGTAGGCGTCGAATGAGAGAGGTCCACCTTAGGTCCAACATGATGTTGTGCAGGTGGAGGGACTGATGGAGTATCAGCCGACACGGTAGGGACCAAAGAGGTTGAAAACAACCAAACAGGCAACCCGATAGTTAACCCTGGAAGGGATAACGTCGCCATATAAGGAGCACCAACATTCCCAAGAGGATGGGAATGATTAGGATTCTCGTTAGGAGGGGAACTTGGGTTGGTGAACCCTGGAAAAGTTTCCATAGCAAAAGAAACCTACTCAAGCTAATGCACACAAGATCTAACCAGGTAATGTTATCGTGGCCGAATAATTTTTTTAAGACACAGGAACTAAACTTGACCTTTTCATGTTTCAAGACTCGAGAAAAGGACGAAAAGATGACTCTAGTCTCCTTCGAATGTTTAATGAGCACGAAGTGACAAGACGCTCACTGGCACCTTTTCTTTTAAGGAGTCCGAAAAGGATCAAAAGTGACTGCTTTGGAGATTCTAGGCAAAGGGTTTACCAAGCAATCCGTAAAACTGCTTATACACCTTGGCAATCGTATGAGAACCAAGGACTTTCTGTACTGCAGTCAATCTTCCCGAATGCTGTGTTCGGTGCGTTACGGCTCATAAGGCGGTAGACTCGACTTCCTATGGATAAAGGATGCAAACCTAGTGGAGTCTCCCCATATATACGCGACGGTACGTGGGAGCCCAAATCCGTGCTAGACCACAATTGAATCACACCAGGAGGAATCACCCAACGTTAATGCGACAACAAGAGTGACTAGGTTTAACGACGCCGGAGCATGTCTCTAGCCTAGACCTCTAGATATTTGTGTTAAGTTCCAATTCGTTTTTAAGTAAATTCAGTTTATTTTACGGTTGATCTTGAATTATGTTTTGATTTCAGGTCCTACCGTATGATCTCTCATAATTACTTAGATGCAAACTACATGCCAAAAAACATCATTCCGTTCGATGAATTCTAACTATGAGAAGGTTAAGAATTTTTCAATCAAACAAAATGAACTCAAGCAATCAAACAATCTAATGCAGCTAATGGCAAGGAAACGCAACTTTTCTTTTGAAAAGACAAATCAACGAATTGTCTTTTTTCCTTTTTAACTATTGAATGCAAAAGATATTAGTTTGATTTTCTTTTCAATGGCACAAAGCACTTAAAATGAATTTTGAGAGATAGCCACATCAAGCAAAAGGAATAAAATCACTCAATGAAAAGACAACAAAGTCTCCAAGATACCAAAACAGTTTTCCAAATCAAAGGAAAAGCTAAGGCTTATGTGAGCTATGTGATCTAAGCTCAGCAAGACAAGAAGGAATTCAAACAAGGAAGAAGAAAATCACTTGGAACACAACCAAAACACTTTCAATAATCACCGAGCAAATGTGAAAAGAAAATCTAAATTTGGCTGGTCAAACAAGAAAACAAGATCCCACGGAAGTCTTGACACACACACGGCCATTAGATGCCCTAGGGCTAGGGTGCGAAATCAATAGAGAAAAGCAAACACCCGACGGATGGGAGTTAAAACCAGTCAAACAGGGATTCAACACATTCCAGCAACTGTAAAAGTCAAGGAAAAATACAAACCAAGCAGTGAAAGTGAAAAGGAAGGTTTTACAAAACCGAAAAGCAAGCAATAAACGAACCCTTGTGGAACAAGACTTCACAAGCAAGTATCTCAAACTTCAAACAACAGAAATCAAGTCATAACCCAGGTGGAAAGAGCAGGGGATAGTCAAACCAACAGGCTCGGGAGGCAAAATTGAACAAACTTCAATTCTACAGGATCAGCGCGGGTGACCCTCAGCAACTAAGCGCTGACCAGACAACACGCGTAGCAACTTTGCGCTGTCAGCGCAGAAGGACACGGATTAAGAGCGCTGGCTTGAAAACAAGGTCAGCGCGACTGTTAAACGTACAAGCACGATGATAGTGAAGTCAAAGAAGAAAACACGCGACGTCAGCGCGAATGTTCTAATAAAAACCGCGCTGAGGCTAAAAAACAGGCGAAATCAAACCAAAAGCTCCCAGACCAAGGTAATAGCTTTTAAAACAATTAAGGCATTTCCCAGAGTGGACCAGGAAATCAAAAACAGAGAACTAATCCCCAATCTTTGACAAGATAATAACAATCAAACTCAAAACAAGGATGAACAAAAAAAGACACAAGCAACGTCCCCAGCGGAGTCGCCAAATTGTTGGAGAGGTAAATCCCCTCTATGGATAGAGGCGATCCCTACTAGCCCAGAACGGGTCTAGCAACAATCAATCAATGCTACTATGCAAGCTCCTAGTTGCAATTAAAAGGTGGGTAATGAACACCTACTTGGATTCCAGCGTTATTGTTTGATGAAGAGATGCCGCTCTCGCTCCTTTTCTCTGGTCGGTCACAATCCTCCACTATCCTCGTGGATGGACACCTGCACATGCAAAGAGAGAACAAACACAAGCATGAAATCTAGTAAAAGCAAATATAAATCAGTCAGAAAGGATGTAATTCACATTAACCATTATAATACAAATGAGAATGGAACCATAACAGTAGTCATCTATATTTTATTAATCAAAAACAGATAAAGGTACAACCAATGTTCTGACGTTGAGTCCTTCTCAAGAGGGTCCAGCCAGCAAGTCTCATAAGCATTCACCCTTGGAGGTAGATCTCCCAAGACAAAAAACTCTCTCTCTCACACAAGGCAACAAGACTTCACAACCTTCCTTAAGCTCTCTAGCAATCCACACTTAACACACCAACTACCTATTAGAAGCAGCACTAAACACACTATGAATTCCTTGATGTCAAAAACTATATCCAAAAACTAGCTTCTCATGGCAATGGTGGAGGTTTATATAGGAGAAGGAGTCTCCATGAATGGTGGAAGGATGAGCTTATCTCCAAGAAAGGTGGCTCATATGACGAACAGACATGCCATAGAAGGGAGGGTGACATTCACAAGGCCAACAACCAGGTCTGGAGTCATCTGGAAGGTTGGTTGTTAGAACAAATTCACCTAAACAGGATCAGCGCGAGTGAATAACTGGACTGGCGCGCTGACATCACATCTCAGTAATAGGGGAAGCTGTGTTAGCGCGATTTGGTACAAACAGAGGATGCGCTGGGTATGAAATTCAACCAGCGCGGGAAACCCATGTGCTTCCGCGCTGGCAGTGCATCGGTTGCACTGGAAGTCGCCAGTCAGCGCGGTTATTTCATTAACAGTCGCAATGATCAAATAAACTTTGGCATAGAGGGTTATTTGGCCAATTCAGAGAGCATGGGCATGATGGAATTGATTTCATGACACAGTAGGGAGACTGAAAAGGAGGCAGTGACAAATTACTGTGTAACAAATGCCCCCTAAAGCATGAAGCCCGAGAGAGTGGGAGGGGTGAAATGCTTTACAAAACTGATGAACCAGAACACCACTAGGAAGAACCTGCACGTAGATACAACTAATATCTCGATTACATGTAGTCTAGGCATGGGCGCAACCATCCAAAAGACATACGAAGAAGGTCTGTGGTATGGACGTAGCCACCCAGCTGAAGAGACCATGATGATAAAAGGTATGGTCGCAGCCATCCTAAAAGACTCAGGTATGGGCGCAGCCATCCATCAACGAGTCATTTAATAACAATCCACAAAATCGCAGCCTGGTTCGCAACAGACTAGAACCAGGGCCTTGCGCTCCATCCCAACCCGAACGAAGTACAAGTCCAAGCATGTGAATACATGAGCTGAAGTCAAACATGCATGATCATCGTCTGATTACCAGCCAATAATGAAAGTTCTTAACAGACGCGAGAGGTACCACCAATAATGACAATGGTCGTCAAGGTACTCATAGGTACAATCTGCGGCATGTGAATCAATGAGCTGGTGTCGAACACCCACAAAATCATTCGATCGGAGGCCAATGATGAAAACCTCGCGTCGAACACGAAGAACCTGCCATTGAGGCATGCAGGCTCTAAGGCACCTGAAAGGGGGTCTCTAAGTCACCTTCCTGGATAATGAGCTGAGGTCGACAGGAGGTAACCTTGATCGAAGGTGGGCCATAATGTTTCCCACATCATCGACACGAGACAGAGGAAGATTATTGTGGTGAAATAGAAGTATGTGAGGCGTTAGGGATAGATTGTAAGCCTGCAGAGGTCAACTTCTCTTGAACATATCAGCGGCACGACGGTGGACTTGGCAGTATCTGACATCAAATGAGCAGAGGTCATGGTGATAAAGCAATGAGCATATGAGAGGTTAAATAGGATAACCCAAACCCACGGAGCCCAGTGAAAAACAAGATGAGATGATCCCACCCAGACACGAAAGCAGAGGATTGCCATGTTCAAGAGCGACATACTGCCGACACGACAATGATTACAGTTCCATTTTCCCCACCATTGCTCGTAGGTACCCCGATTATTTTTGGATGACAAGCTTGACGGGGATAGCATATGCTTGGAAAGCGTCATTTTGATGGTGTCCGATGTCATTAAGTTTTAACGAGTCTGACAAAGGAAGAACCCAGCGTCTTTTCCTGTTTAGAGAGTCTGAAAAGACAGCGGAAAAGAAAACTCCAGGGGGGTCCTTTTTCGTAAAGTTGTGTCTCTCGAGCCCAAAAAAGTATAAAACAATACTCGAAAGAACCGCCCGACCAGAATGATCGAGGAGTACTTTTCGTAAATAGTGACTTCGACCCAAAAAAGTAAAAAAACGACCAATATCATGTCGTTTCGTTCCCATTAACGAACCTGAAACGACAAAGGTCCGACGATCTTTTCATTCTTTATACGGTCGAAAAAAGAGTTTAAAAACGACCGCCTCTTATTTACGTTTAACGAGTCAAGAGGGATAACTCGGCAATATTTTCATGTTTAGCGAGTCAGAAAAGAGCTTAAAGAAGACCTCCATTTTTATTCTCTTTAGCGAGTCAAAAAGGGAAAAAATACTCGGCAATCTTTTCATATTTTACGAGTTAGAAAAGAGCTTAAAGATGACTAGGGTATAGGTTCATTTTTACACAAGCTTGAACCATGGAGAACTCTGCTTGGATTCGGTTAGCTTGAAATGAAAAAACTATGCTTGTTATAAGTTCGCATGCCCCCAACATAACGACGCAAAACGAGGTACATGCCCCCCAAGCTTCATTGCATTCAACAAAGTGGATGGAATGAAGGTTCACTCTCGAGATTTGGGAAAGACTCGACTTGTATTTTACGAGATCTTAAGCCAAAGACTCGATTTGGAAAGGGAGTTGTTTCATTTTTTAATGAGGTTGACATAGTAAAAGAACTATCCTCATAACCCTTGTTTCATTTTTTAACGAGCTTGACACAAGATCATGAACTATGCTCAATCAGCCCTAGTTTCATTTTTTAAGGAGCTTGACATAGGAAAACGAACTATGCTCCGCCCGAACTTCATCATAATGAACAGGAAGTCGGGACTTCCAAGAGTGGCGCTCCTGGTGGGAGGTCAATGTCTCGGAAGTCAGGACCCAATGCCCCCAAGACACTATGCACGTGTTATGTACCTAGGGGGGCTAATATGGGGTACCGAGGGAGGTACCCAAGGTAATAATGTAATAATGGGATGGGCCATAGTAATAAATAAGGTGGTTAACCCATGTCATGTAAGGGACCACAAGTAGTTAATAATAATGTAAGGGGCCCATGGTATTAGTTGATGGTATGAGGAAACCTTGGTAATGGATACATGGTATTGTATGTATGAGGCCTATATAGAGGCTAGAGACTTCACATGGACAGATATGAAGAGAAGTATTCTTGTATGAACAGGCATATGGCTTGTGGAGTATTCTCCTTCCTTAAGGAGTGAATGTATGGTGTTGCCCTACCATAAGGGTTTCATAATAAAGAAGCATTTCTATCTATTTCTGGGTTTATTTGCATTATCTTATATTTTCTTATCAGTTCGATATCATTTTGGGTTAGATCTACAACAAGTGGTATCAGAGCTACAACAAGTGGTATCAGATCTACAACAAGTGGTATCAGAGCTACAACAAGTGGTATCAGAGCACTTTCTTGGGCACAAAAGTGGAATTTTTTTTTACTTTTTGCAGGATTTCAAGGGCGGCGAGTTTGCAGATCAGATCTGTACGTTTTGGTTTAAGATCTGAAAAATCTGATTGCATATCTGTATTCCTTTTGAAAAAATAGCCGATTTCAAAAAAAAAATCAGTCAAATCGAAGTCCGGATGAAGGAGATATCGCTGATCTAAAAATCAGTGGGGTTGCAGCTAATTTTTCCGAGCAGCGCGGCGCAGATCTAGACATCCTGGTGCAAGATCTGCAAGATCTAATTGCAGATCTGGAATCTTTGTGAAAAAACACCCAATTTCAAAAAAAAAATCAGGCGAATCGGAGTCCGGATGAGGGAGATATCGCTGATTTAAACTCAGCTCTTTTTGCAGAAATTTTGGGTGACGGCGGGAGAGCAGCAGCGCAGATCTGGAATTCTAGTGCCTGGATCGGGATTTCTATCACATGGGCAGATGCAGAATGGTTGTTACATTTCCAAAAACAGGTTATAATAGAGATTCTGAGCAATATTGACGAAACTGTGACATTCCCAAATTTTAGCCAAGTAAGTGGATTTTTTCAAACCTTCATGGCTTCTAGCAAGGAAACTTTTACAGGAAAAGATGATGGTCCGAATATTGAAGAATTCATAAATGAACTAAAGCATATGTATGGGAGATATTGGAGGGATGCAGTGTGGTTTAATTTAAAAGATGAGGCTGTCAAATGGTGGTACTCACTTGACAAAACACAGTTGACCAAACTTTCAAATGCAGAATTTGAAAAAGTCCTTTTGGACAAATGGTCTCAGGCTAGAAAAAAGGAGAATGAAACACATAAGGGGTTATTTCCTACTGGTATATCTTTATTACAGGTGCATGGATTGATTCAAAAAGAGAAGATCATTGTTTCTATCAATCCTAGTTGTAAACATAATTTTATTAGTATTAATTTGGCAAAAAAATTGCAAGTCCCAGCAAAACAAATTGAACATACACAAGTTGATAATGAGGATGTTCAAGTGTACAAGGATTTGAAGATTTCTATGGATAAATATGTGTTGCATGGTGATTTTTATGCTTCAGAGATGGATAATATGGATGTTGTTTTGGGATATCCTTGGATGGAATCTGTGGGTACTATCAATATTAATGTCCAGAAGAAATTCCTGAAGCTATGGTATAAAAAGAAGAAAATTACATTACAGGATATTTCCATCCATAAACAGGTAGAGCACATAGAGGCTGAAACAGAAGATGTTCAAGGGACTGACATATCAGATGATGAACCTTTGATGATCGACAATCAAACACAAACAGAGGCTGCAGAAAGAAAGGTTAGAGGTGATGATACATCAGAGGAGGGCTCAGTGGTAGAAGTCACATTGAAAAAGCAGACACCACAACAAGCACCACAGCAGGGTGAAGTCAAGCAGAAGACACCGTGGGTTAAAACTTCAACATATCATCACCCACATCACCCCGAAAGACAACCGTCAAGATGGCAACCAAAGAGTCACATGACGGATACAAAGGAGAGACGATCCACCTACTACACCTCAACACAGAAGAGCTACCACGGTCAACTTCCATCTCAAGCGAGCGAGGCACCAGCGAGATCGAAGGTTCACCTTTCTCTTGGATGGCTAGATGAACGTGCTTGGTATGAGTGGACTACTCTTTTGAGTAGATCTTATTATTTGTGTTCTTCTCATGTTTCGGGGACGAAACATGCTAAGGGGGGTGGAATGTTATGTACCTAGGGGGGTAATATGGGGTAGCGAAGGAGGTACCCAAGGTAATAATGTAATAATGGGATGGGCCATAGTAATAAATAAGGTGGTTAACCCATGTCATGTAAGGGGCCACAAGTAGTTAATAATAATGTAATGGGCCCATGGTATTAGTTGATGGTATGAGCAAACCATGGTATTGATGCATGGTATTGTATGTATGAGGCCTATATAGAGGCTAGAGACTCCACATGGAGAGATATGAAGAGAAATGGTCTTGTATGAACAAGCATATGGCTTGTGGAGTGTTCTCCTTCCTTAAGGAGTGAATGTATGGTGTTGCCCTACCTTAAGGGTTTGATCAATAAAGACTCATTTCATTCTATTTCTATCTTATTCTTGGGTTTATTTCTATTATCATAATATTTCCGGTTCAGATATACAACAGTCTAATTCCATTTCAGATGATTCAATCCGTTTAAGACTTTTCCAACGCACTCTAATTGGTCTTGCGGCCAAGTGGTACATTGAGTTACCGCGAACCACTTTTTATAACTTTAGTCAGTTAGCTACTTCATTTTAACTCATTTTCAGTTGCTAGTCAGATATGACAATGGCACGGAATTATTAACTTTGTTAAAGCAGTCAACGTCCACTTACATTTCAGATCACATTCATGAATGGAGACGTCGACGGCGTTTACTGAAAGTTTTTATCCCGGATCAGATCTTAGCTGAATGGTTTGTAAAATCTTTACTGCCCAAGATCACTGAGGATGTAGCTAAGGCTGGAGTTGTTACTGAGGAGCAAGTAATTGCTCAAGCACAATACCTTGACTTAGTTTATACTCAGTCATGTACGTTACACGAGAAAATCCCCGATCTACCCAAGCAAAATCAAATCGCTGCAGCTCCTTCAGGGTCTCATGCCGCTGATGGTATGATTGGTACGGTTAATACCAAAAGTAAGAAGAAGTCTTCCAAGAATTCTTCTCCTATCAGAACCTTGCCAGATTCCCCAACAGGAGATTCTTCCGCGAAACTTTCCGCCGATATTCATGTTGTAGAGTCATCTACAGCTAAATCAAAAACCAGTGGTAAGAAGAAAGGGAAGAAGAAGAATAAAACAGATAAGAATTCGAAAGAGAAACCAGAAAAAGCGGAATCAACTGATGAAAAATGCAAACCTCGTTATCCTTGTCTCATTTGTGACGAAGAACATTTTACGAGAGACTTCTCTCATCGTGCAGAGGTTGCGAAAATTATCAAAGGTTCCCAAACTCCTACTATTTTGAAGGATCCTTTTCCAAATCAAGACAGTAATATGATAGGTTCTTCCTCAAATGCCAACGAAGAACCCATATTGATGATGTCCCATGTTAGGATTGCGACTCGATCGCAAGATTATGGAAGTAAAAGTCTTGTTGATGGTAAAGAAGCAGAATCTTCTCATTCTAATCCATCAACCTCAGCTCCCGGTTCCGATCCACTACAGATCGCGAAACCTAATCCAGATTTAGTCATCAAACCGCCCGCCAAGGATACACTTCGAAAGTCGGCTTTCAATCCACATGCGTGAGCGGCTCAGAACTATAACATTGTTGAGGATTTAGTTGTTTCACCTTCAACAATGTCAGCTTTGAAAGTGCTACAATCATGTCCAGCACAGCGTAAATTACTTTTGTCGGCTATATGAGTTGTTGACGTTCAGGACTCGAACCTTATAATTTTCAATCTAGAAAATAGTGCACCGCGCTTACCTCATCAAATGGCTGTCCAGATTCTAGCGATAATAAAAAACAGACCTGTTCATAGGACTGTGATTGATGAGGGAGCTTCAACGTGTATTATGTCGATATAGTGTTGGAGATTGCTTAGTTCTCCTTCACTAAATCAATCCCTGACGATTCTAAAGGCCTTTTATGGCTGTGGTTTTCATCCTTTTGGCATTCTACAAGATTTACCTATAGGGGTTGAAGGTAAAATCGTTAATCTAGATGTGGAGGTGGTTGATGCCCCTCTAGATTACAACCTTCTCTTGGGTCGTAGTTGGTCTTACGCTACGATAGTTGTCGTTTCATCAGTCTTTCGGCTTATAAAGTTCCCTCATAATGGAAAGATTGTAACCTTAGACCAACTGTCTTACTTTTCATCCGACCCAGCCTCTGCTGAAAGCATTCAGCATGTTGGTAAAATGACTATCCCATATAAGGATGTTGGAGTAAGACTAGTTAAAGATGTTGGTTTACTGGGAACTTTTCCTTTTCCTCCTATCAACGCATCATCTTCTACTGCAACCATTCATATGATTTCATCAGACACCATTGTTTATGATGATCCTTGGATCATACCTTCTGAATATGAGATAGACTCATTTGGTGATCTTATGCCTTTGAGTCCGTATGAACTTGCGTATCAGGTCGTGCAGTCGTTCTTCGACACATCATCAACTCAAATTGACTTAATGAATGTGGTCCATGAGGAATCATTTTCAACATCAAACTCGGATTCAATAACGTTTTCTGAACTTGTTCAAACTGATGAGAAAATTCGTGAAATCCTATGCATCGATGAGTTACCATTGGAAGATCTTCATCACAGATCTTCATTTTTACCCGAGGGAGATCATTTTGAAAATGATTTTTCATCAATTTTTACGACTGAATATGTCAAGGAAGCTCAGAATCCAATGAAACATCCTGATTCCAAGTTAAATTTGAGAAATATTTCTCGAACTATTCCCCTTCACATTTCGGTTAAGCCTGGAATTGTTGAAAACGTTCATATAGGTGCCTCTTGTACGGAAGATGAAATTCAAATATATAAGGCCCTATTTCAAGAATTTCGTGACGTGTTTGCCTGGTCATATGAGGAAATGCCAGGAATTGACCCCGCAATTGTTATTCATGAAATCAAAACTTACCCGGATGCTAAACCCGTCTGGCAATGTTTGCGTCAGATTCACCCAAGAAAAGCTACTGCAATTAAAGCAGAAGTTGAAAAATTACTCAAAGCAGGTTTCATTTATTCGATCCCGCTAATGGATTGGGTATCGAATATTGTTCTGTTAACAAAAAGCAAGGGACAATAAGAATATGTATCGATTATAGGGACATTAATCGAGCCTGTCCAAAGGATAATTACCCAACTCCCTATATCGATCAAATCATCGATGATTGTGCCGGCAGTGAAATTTTCTCCTTCATGGATGGTTTTTCCGGATACAATCAAATCAATATTCTACCTGCTAATCAACCAAAAATGGCTTTCATTTGTCCATGGGGGACATTTGCTTATTGCAAATTACCTTTTGGGCTCAAGAACGCCGGGGCAACTTTTGAACGGGCCATGTCTTATGCTTTTCATGATATCAAGCACATTGTGCAACCCTATCTCGATGACTTGCCTGCTCATTCATTACATCAAGCTAATCATCTCGTCCATTTAAGAGCAATATTTATGAGGTGTAGGCATTATCGGATTAGGTTGAATCCCCACAAGTGTGTTTTTTGTATTGAAACGGGTCGGTTGCTGGGGTTTGTTGTTTCGAAAGCCAGCATTCACGTCGATCCCTTGAAGGTTGAAGCCATTATCAAATTGCCTCCTCCTTCGAGTCTTCACCAACTCCAAAGTTTGCAAGGGAAAGCAAACTTTTTATGACGATTCATCCCTAACTACGCCGAGATCACAAAGGGTTTTACCCGGTTGTTGAAACAGAATACTCCATTCTTTTGGGACGAGATAGATGAGAAATCTTTTGATGCAATAAAACAAGCGTTGACCCATGCACCATTGTTGCATCCTCCCAACTACAATCAGGAATACTACTTGTATCTCGCCGCTTCCTATTCCACCATTGGGATGGTATTAGTTCAGGAAGATGAATTCGGTATGGAACATGTGATATATTACCTTAGTCGAACTTTAAATCCAACTGAGCTAAAATACTCACATGTGGAGAAATTGGCATTTGCAGCCGTTCAAGCTGTCCAATGATTTCGTCATTACATTTTATTATGCAAAACTACGGTCATTTCTGATTGCAACCCCATGATCTATATTTTGACCAAGCAATTGCTGGGGGGCAAGTACTCCAAATGGATTGTGATCCTGCAAGAGTTCGACTTGGAATTTGAAAAGTCTAAGTCAAATAAATCTTTAGTTTTTGCGGAGTTAATGTGTGACTTCCCCGTGTTGATTCCGAAACTGTGGCGGAGGAGCCCATTGCGGACGAATCCTTGTTTCTAATCAGCACTTTAGATCCGTGGTACGGAGATATCATCGTTTATCTCCAAACCCAATCCTTTCGGCCAGATATTTCATGGTCGGAACATCGAAAAATACGATTCCAGCCCCAACAATTCAAAATTATTAGAGATACTCTTTATCGTCGTGGGGTAGACTATGTTTTTCGACGTTGTTTAACTCATGAGGAAGCTGAAAGGGTCCTAAATGACTGTCACTTTGGAGCATGTGGCGGTCATATGTCTGGGTATGCCACAGCCCAAAAGATGTTGCGCGCTGGCTACTTCTAGTTGTCTATGTTTAAAGATTGTATTATCGCGGTCCGAAAATGCCACAACTGCCAAATTTTTGATCGAAAGATGCGCGCTCCACCTGCCCCTCTTCACCCTATAATTGTCGTTGGTCCTTTTTCCAAATGGGGTATTGATTTTATTACATGTAACCCTCACTCAGCTGGGGGGCATGCGTATATCATCCTTGCAGTAGATTATTTTACCAAGTGGGCCGAGGCGATGCCTACATTTGAGGCAGACGGCAAAACAGCTGCAATTTTTGTGTTCAATCATATAATTGCTAGGTTTGGTGTTCTACAAGCTATTATCACTTATCATGGGCGTCATTTTCGAAATGTTATGATGACTGAAATTACAGGCCAGCTTGGCTTGTGTCACGATAGTTCAACTCCTTATTACCCACAAGCTAATGGTCTGGTTGAAGCCATCAACAAAGTTCTAGTCATCATGATCCGATGAATCATTAGGATTCATCGGTCGAATTGGCATAACATGTTATTTTCAGCGCTTTGGGCATATCTAACCTCAGTAAAAACGTCAACAGGGTTCACTCCTTTCCAACTAGTTTATGGTCTGGAAGTTGTGTTACCCATTGAGTGCAAAATCCCGTCATTACGAATGGCCATCGAGTTACTTCCAGCCACTTCTGAAGAGGAAAGACATTTGTTATACTTGGCTCAGCTAGACGAGAATCGACGTGATGCTGCATTAGCGATCAAATCTCATGCAAAACGTATTAAAGCTCAGTATGATCGAAATGTAACCCCTTGAAATTTTTCGGAAGGAGATCTAGTCTTATTGTACGATCGGGAAAATGATAAATTAGGCGCTGGAAAATTCGTGCCTATGTGGCATGGTCCCTATATTGTCAAGCGAAAGCTAGCAAAAGGGGCCTATGAGTTGGTAGACTTTGACGGGGTCTCTTTAGGTAAACCCAGAAATGGTTCTTTACCTGAAGAGGTATTATGCTTAAAACGAGTGTGGAGATTTTTTAGTTAGGTTAGTTTTCTTCTAGCTGGTGTGTTTTAGATTAAAGTGTGCTTAGTTTAGAGTTTGAGTTTTCCGTCGTTATTCCTGCTTATCTTGGTTTTACGTTTGATGTCGCATATGTCAACACCTCTCCAAACATATATTGGTTTCGCTGATGGTGCTTGTTGTAGTACACAGAATATTTCTTTCGCAGATTAGGTTATCTATTCGCCCTCTGACGAGTTGGTATTTATGCATGGGGTAAGCCTTGGTCAAACAACGAAAAACATTACAGAGTATAGTGCAGTGGTGGAGTTATTATCTGAATCTATTTCATTTGGGATTTGGAGTTTGATAGTGAGGTTAGATTCTGAACTCGTTGTATTACAACTTAATAGAGTATACGCCATTAGAAAT
>APFE030626202.1:53089-74226 GCA_000404065.3 Pinus taeda
ATCTACTACAGACTTCGCACTTTAGGGGGCAATCTATTACACAAAAATATCGTCACCTTGATTATTTGCAGTCAGTATAGGTCTATCATCACTTGTACTGACCTCCTAAGCAAGTCTCAGACCTCCGCTCTTCAAAATAAGCTTTGGAAATGAGAGAAAGACATCAAAAAGCAATGTAACTCTGGTTCCGCACTTTCTCTCACTTTTGCCTGCGGGCCCGCACCCTTTGTTCAAATTACCTGCGTACTTATACGCTCTGTATGTAAAGGGGAGGGTGCGTACCCCTGTAAAAGTCAAAAGGCGCAATTTTTATCTTAAAAAACTCACTTTGGGTTAATTCTAGATGATTCTAGAAGAAATTTTGACGTGGATTGTTCGCTCCAAAGTGGTTCATGCATCCCAAAAGAGAAGGAGCTAATCCCTTGTTAGGAGGAGCTATCCCTTTGAAGGAGGATTCTATTCCTTTGAAGGAGGACCTAGTAACTGCCCTCCATTGCACTTAAATTAAGGCATTGGGTTAGTTGTTGGGGAGGTTAGAAGCTGAACATTTTTTAGGGTAAATGCTGGTGGAATTGGGACTTCCTAGTTAAGCTTGAGAGGAGAGATCACATACCTTTTGACTTCATTGGGAAGTGAGTGAAACTTGTCAAAGTAGAGGAGACTTCTTGTCGAACCCTGGGAGGAGCTTGTACATCATCAAGGCACAGGTTGTAAAGTTCTTCTTTGATTTGAATTAATACAATTAGAGTCATTTTTCTCAACAAATTGTCTTATGTGGTTTGTTTCATATTCTCCTTGATCATTATGATGAATATGCTTTATGATATTGGCTTTTCAGGTGCTATTTAATTTGTTTGCTTGTTTGTGTTTGCAGACTTGCTACAAAGGAGCTCATTTGGAGCAAAGGAGCGAGGCTTCCACAAACTTGCATTGGACCCAAGGTAGGCCTAAAACACTTGTTTGCCTTTGTTTTTAATTGCAAATTTACAGAAAGATAGTTTTTGATTGGCTTGCTTGTCACTAGATATCTTTAGATACTAGGGAGGTCGATCTTGTCCGCAACCTCGACTCATTCCGTGTGACACCTACTGTCGTAAATGGATGGGGAAATGGAGATAAGCAACTCAAAAGAAATCATCCTTAACAAAGCACTTCAAAAAATCCACTGTCGAGGGCAATAGAACGATGGCAAATGCAAAGAAGTCATTCAGTGGAAATTAAAACATCATTTTATCACTAAGCCTTTGCAGCAACAGAAATAAGTGAAACATTACTGGAGCAAAAGAAATTTTCACAACCAAAATTGCAAAAGTGAAAAGCAGTTCCATCGGAAGATAAAACAATGATAACCAAAATTGCATAATTAAGGGATAAAGTTGTTTTGCAAAAGATTAACCCATACATCACTTCGAAGTTAAGGATCATTAAAAAAACTAATGCATTGAAAAAACATAGTTTCTACTTCAAGCAAAAAGTTTTCTAATACAAAACAAGATTGCATCTGCTGAAAATGCTTTGCCTCCTTACATAGCAATTGGTTATGGTTTCTCATGCATTTACTGGATGTCAAACCTTTCTCACATCATTTCCATCCTTGCAAACAACGCAGAATTAAAAGCACATACCATATGACAAGATTGTCTTCCGAACACATTAAAAGAGGGAAAAAATTACATATCACAAAGACCAAAGGGTGACAGTGCCAGGGCATGAAAGTGACATTGAATAGATAACCTTGAGGATCCAAAACCTGCATAAAAACGACTACCCAAAATGGATGAGGAAATAAATATAAGCAACAAAAAATAACCATGCTTAACAAAGCACTTTGAATAATCCACTATCAAGGGCAATAGAACGATGGCAAATGCATCACTAAGCCTTTGCATGAACACAAATAAGTGAAACATCGTTGAAGGTAACAAAATTCTTACAACCAAAAATGACAAAGTGAAAGGCAGTTCCATCAGAGGACAAAACAATGACAACCAAAATTCCATAACCATGGGTTAAAGTTGTTTTTCAAAAGATTCAACCATACACCACTTTAAAATTAAGGATCATTCAAAAACTAATGCACTCAAAAACCTAGTTTCTACTTCAACCGATAAGATTTCAGATTAAAAAGTTGGAGAATCAATGCACTAAGCATCAGTATTAGGGAGTGTCCATATTTCAATTTCAACTTAAAAAACAAGCCAAGGTCCTGGGCAGTTGCTCTGATGTGGCGTGTACCCAACCTATTATGTAAAGACATGGAAGCCCCTGGAGCTCAATAAGTGCACCTTCTAAAACTCCTGAAATTTGATAAAATCTCCACCACAAACAAAAATTTGGTATGAAACCTCTATAACAACTCAAACAGAGATTTCCTATTAGCAGACATTTGTAGAGATTTGCTCAACCGAAATTGGGATTCCAGGACAATGACCATCAACAGTGTTATCCACATGCGGAGGTTAAATGGTCGTGGAGACTTCGTTAATTGGAATATGTTCAGCGTTTTTTCTAACAATTGGCATGACAAAGGGTGCGTAACATGTAATAATATGGCCAATTTTTTGGATATTCAAAGTTCCAAACAAGAGAGAGAATTCGTGTAAAAAATAAGCGTGAACAGATGGCAATCTTTGTAAACGAATTCTTTGTTGAGCAACACGTAGCAGCGAGTTAACAGATTCTCTGTTGAGCACCACGTGACAATTGGCTAACAAATTCTTTGTTGAGCACCACGCAACAGCTGGTTGACCAGGCAAAAAATCTAGAGAAGTTGTTCAACGCTAAGAGTCGAGGACAAAAGGGTAGAGACTTGGGGAAAAAATAATTGGTTCGATTATTTGCAAGGCATTGAGAGGGGTAACATATGTTTCCATTGCTTGACATCGTGAAGAGGAACGACAAGTTAAATCGACCCAAGTTTCAAAGAAATGTGTTTCAATTGAAATAAAATGCGCCTTGTGACAAGAGATTTACTATGAAGGCGTTGCAGGTGCAGGTAATTTTTATGGGAGTAAGGCCTCTTGTGTGGGATATATGTGGCCATTTATCTAGTCTTCTATTGTGAAATTGGAAAGTTTTGGAAAATTCTTACATAGATGTATCTAAAGATAAGATTGAAAACAGATTTTGGCACAGGCACGGACAAGTTACCTATTGATTTCGAAAGCAAATCCTTTAGGTCTTTGAGGTTCGATGAAGTTCTATGTTCTTTAGCTTCGATGTTTTCCTAAAACAGCAACAAGTAATAATGCACCCCAACCCTCTTCAGTATATACTCGCACCTGCAAGTCACACTCTAGGCAAAATTGAATAAATAAACTAAACAAAGGCCATTCTTCCATGCCTATTCAATGCAATTTTATGCAGAAATAGACAACCTAGGAGATTGGAAATAAATTAATTGAGGTGATGGTCATGGGCAGGAGATTGCGTAGGATGGGTGGTCACTTCAGATACATGGAATGACCATTAAATTTTCACTTCACTTCAAATACACAGAGAAGCATCCCGCCCATCCTATTACCCATGCACCATCGGTTTCACTCCCTGGGTGAAGGACATAGATTTTTTTGAACTCATTGTTGGGGTTGGCCAACAAAAAAGAAAATGGATTACCTAGTTTAGAAATATATACATAGAATAACACACTCCAGCCTTTGCCTATAAGGCAATGAAGTTAATAACACTATAAATGGGCATGGAGTAAGTACCAGGATCAGAGTAAGGGCTATAAATGGGCATGGAGCAAGTATCACAATATGAAAGCAATTCATCCTAAATCTTAGCTTCTCCCAAGAGGGTTAGCCTCCAATGTTCAATCTCTTCATCAAAATGGAATGCCACAGTCTATTTAAGGCAAGTAACCAAGTCACGATTTCACCAAGTACTGGATGCACACTATGCAAAGGACAAAGGGTAAGCATAAAAATTTGAGAGATTAACTTTGTGGCCCTTGCCATGCACAAGGCTCCAACCTTAACAGAGAGCTTTCAACAACTCACTGGGGTTTACCATGTACCTTCAGTTGATCCGAATATGTACATTGGTGTAATGATGAAGGAGGTCAATAATCAAAATGTTTGAAAGAAGGAATTGAACTAGCGGCAAGTTGTTGACAATCCACGCGACAGTTCCATATGGCAAATTATAATTGGGCCAAGGACAATGAAAATGAAGGTCTTTAATTGGTTGGGGTGAACATGGTTTTCCCACCCCAAGCCCGCAGTGAAAGACACTTATCAGCGTAAAAATGCAAACAAAATTATTAGCTATTAAAACACCTAATTTATGATATTTTTTTATTATATTTGTTTAAAATATCATAAACAAATCTGAATCACAAAAAAAAAATGAAATTTATTTAAATAAAATAGCTTAATAATACTCAATTAATTGTGTATATGAATAACTTTTAATGGGTGTCTATTTTCCTTCGAGCTAAGGCTAAACATGAAATGTTAACAAACTAGCATAGATCCATGATAACTTTGGATCACCCAAGTGCTAAGGGAGACCAGATCTCTCGAGATGCAAACCTTTTTTTAATCGCAAAACATGAGTAAAGGTTTGCACCTTAAGAGATTTAGTTCTTCTTGACACTTGGTAGATAAACAATTAGGATGGATCTGTGCAAGTAATATACTTCTTATAATTGAGGGCTTCCCAAAATGGTAGACTTTGAACCCAAATTTGTTGCATAATAACTAAAAACAATAAATACCCATCATATAGTTTAACATAACATGTAAGATGCAAAAGATTGAGGGGTTGGTTTTCAAACAGGTTGTGCCTATCCAAGGTACAAAGTCTTAGTAGTGAATTTAGCCCAAGGATTGCTCATTAACCTTCATAGTTACATATTCACAAGTGTGACCCAAATGGCCATATATTTCCCTTGGAGGACTCTCTTTGTGCTTTTGCCAATTTTGAATACAATAGTTACGACTTTGTCACATTATATCTTTGTTATTTTTTTACTTTAATTAAATTGTATTTAAACTAAGCGGCAGGGAGCACCAACTATGTGGCCTTGTCATATAACCATATGTCAACGTTTATAAAAATGGTTATTGTATAGCCATATGTCATATTATAAATGGTTAAGACCAACCAATTATGGGGAGGTGGTCATATGGTTATAAACCATATATATAATGGTTCAACACGAAGTTCAACGGTTATCAAAAATCCAAATGGTTATGGTTTAAATAGCCAGCAATTTCTTTGGACATGGTCCAAGCCCCAACCATATGAATCGATAGTTAAAAAACTATTTTGATTATATATTCAAATAAGAAGCCACGGGATTCAAATGTGGGGCCAACCACAAACAACTGAACCAACTTGCCATTGACCCATGAGGCAGGACCTTGTTAGTTTCATTGACGCCCATATAATTAAATGTTCCTTTGCCATTCAACTAATAGACAGAGCTGTGAGGGCCGAGCGAAACACAACATATTGGAACTGGTGGGGAGGTAGGAACTAGGAGGGTCGATGGGAGGTACCAAGAATGATGGAATGTTGATGACATAACTTTTGAGGTGGACTATTCAGTGGGAATATTCCAAAGAATATTCCTTTTTTTATATTGTGAGGAATCTTTAAGATTCCCCAAGGGATCTAGGGATGAGAGTGGTGGAATATAGCCAAGTTTATACTCATTTTAAAAAGCATTTCGCAAGGATCACATTGTTGTTGTATGTTTCTGCATTTGAGCAACAAATTTCAAGGGTCATGGTAGAAACCTATATTCTTCATTAATTGTTGGGCACAAAGTTTCGAGACAATAATGTACTTTTCAAAAGTGGGTGATGTTTACAGTCAAAAGTCTCAAGAGGATGAGATGAACCCGTTGGTGTTGTGATTGTTGTGTTTTGAGCAGTCAAATTTCAAGTCACTCTCAGGATTAGAGGTATAATGATGTATTTTTCCATGTACTTGCCTTTCTTTTTTATGAGATGAATGAATTGGCCTCCTTACTATTGAAGCAGGGCCCAGAGACATAGTCCACACTAGATGAAATTTGTTATCAAACATTATGTGCATTGTCTTTATGGTCTCCTTAATGTTGCTTCTTCTTGAAGTATTTGCATATATGGTTTTTACATGTTATTTTGTGCAATTCTGCTAACATCAGCCAAAGAAAAGATTTTGGATAATGTTGGTATCAAAGGCATACTGGATCATTTGGGAACCCGATTGGGTACTTGCTTCCTGTCGCTTTGTAGCCACGAGTCTTCATCTATTAGGCTGATCTCGGGCACTTCCTATTGAATATCCAAAGAAGTATTCAACGACTCAAAACCTTCAGGATATTTCACCTTATTCCTCCCTAAATTCACCTCATTGTGTATCTTTTGTCCTTTCCTCCCAATGTAGGGTAGTGGACAATCCTTCAAAACGTGACCCACCTTGTGGCATCTGCAACATTTGAATGGGATGCCCTCATTGTCTAGAATATGTCTGTGGGAGAGCCCCTCAGAAGTAATGTTCAAAGTTGCAATCAAACTCTTTCGAGAATCCAAATTGACCATGATTCTAGCTATTTTCATTCTTCCACTTACTATGTAGGATCTGTCAACTTCCACAATAGATCCCAATTTATCACCTATAATTTTGAAGATATCCTAAGACCAAAACAACAAGGGAAAACCTAGAAGCCTCACCCATACTTTACCATAACCAATTTTTTCTCTAATAGCATTGAAAAAAGGGCTCCACCTATTCAATAAAATGAGTGTTGAGTATATGCACCATGTTTTGCCTAACACCTAGTTGATAGCTTTGAGGTGTTGAATTTTAACATAAACCATCCCTTTCTGACAATTTTGACCATAAGAAGCTCTTTCATATCCTTGTCCCATTCTGCCTTTATCCATTCACGAATCTTTTATATAGTGAATTCCCTACCACGAACACGTCCTACTGCCACCCATACACATGTCTCCATAACTTCCCCAAACTATACGCTTTCTTCGATAGCCAAATTCTCTAGTTCAAATTTTACCCTAGTGCACTTACTTTATTTTGCTTCTTTTTAGTCCTCCGCAAGGTCTCAAGGGTTGATCAAGTAATTTGGATTTCCTCCATCTATGTGTACACATCATTTCTATCCCATGTGATACCATAGGTTTCCATGGTGACATTTCCATAATTTGCACAATATGAAAGTCCTTCAAAATAAAACCCTACCACCTCAACTAGGAATCCCCCTTTAAAGACCTATCCCACCCTCTATGAGCTACCAAACACTAACCTAACTTCATCAAAGCTGATCTAAAACCCCCTAGAAGACCGATGCTCAAAACCAAACCTTGTCAAATCAACCCCTACCTACTCAACTTCTAAAAATGGCCCTTAGAAAGAGCTTTTGACTAGAATGTGAAAAATCCACCACTGAAATTATATTGCAACAATTAGAACTAATTCTTCTAACTGATAAATTAATTATGTAGTTTATTACTACGACAATAATGAATTAATCACACTGCAAACTGGAAACTAAACTCGAAACCGAGAAAATATTGGCACACACACACATAATATAACATCGTTGTTTTCGGACAAAAGTCCCTAGAAAAACCCAACGCGTGAAAACCAGTGCCACAGTTGAGGGTTTTTATTATTAAGTAGCAGTGAGAAATTTCCTAGTACAATAAATATTTCTAAATTGGCAAATATATCCAAGAGGAATATTATCAAAAATTTACTCAGGGATTTTACCCTATCTCTAAGAAATCTCGAGATTAGCTAGCCTCTAAAAACTTATCAATCAAAGTGATCTATGTAGGCTTTGTGTCACCCCAGCGTTTTCTGCCAAATACACTACCCAAAACAACTGCCAATCTAGTTGTCATGCCTGCTGCTGACTGGGAAAAGGCCTCTCTGACCCTCTCGAACTAGAAAACTTCCTTCGAAATCATTGTCTTTTCCCCTCTCTATCTTGAAATCTTCTGACATAATGTTGTTTCTCTCTGGAAAGTCGAACTGCCTAAGAAAATTGATCTCAAGTCTTTTCCTCCATCCACCCATCAACTTCTTCTTATAATCTCATTGTGGGGCTCCAACAGCCAAGATTAAAACTTAATTAATGGCTAAGATTATTTCCTAGTTGATTTGTGTGAGTTTCTAGAGAAATCTAACCTTACTCAATTAATTACTGTTAATTAATCATTTTCCCTATCTTAGACTCGGGGAACTATTAATTATTAATTAATTAACTTAATTAAGGCATTTCTAGGTGGATTTTCTTGAAACCCTTTCTGGGTTATGGATTCCTAATGTTTCTTAGCCTATTTGAAAACTATTGAGATTAGAACACCATCTAATGCTACAAAAAATAACACTCCCTCTTAGTGAGGAACGTGTTCTAGTGCTTAACTGCTACAACACCTTATCTCTACATCGTCCTCTATACACACTGCTAATATTTGGCCACTGTGACTGCCTACCACTACCCACCAACCACTACACAACTCTAATGTTGCATCTGTGTTGTTGTTGACATTGCTATATTGTTGCCAACTTTGCATCCGCACTCTAACTCCCTCTCAATTATTGTTGTTTCTACTGCAACTACTACAACTAAGAAGCATATGAAACAGTAAATCATTTATGTCTTTTGCGTTGCATCTATCCCCTAAGCATTTGACTGCTACTAGCCTCTGCATTGTCTACTGAGGAATCTGTGATGTTGACACTACTGTTGAGCCTCCTGCTCTATTTTCAACATTGTTATGCCCTCCTCAACGCCTGACTGCAACTAGTCTGCAATTGTCACTCTAGAATTAGGCTGCATCAACTAACTTGATCCATCCTACTACTAGGTATTGTGGGCCCCTGTAGCAAGGTAATGATCCATGAGGAAGACACCTCAATGGATCCTGCCCAAACCTTTGCGATTCTTTGAGACTATAGTTCCATGTCACCCCACCTCACACCTTGAGGTATAACTACAAACATAGCAAAGTCTTCCTCCAATCTAAAGGAAAATTGGTCTATCTATGTGGATGTTGTTGCCCGATCCTACTTCGGCTGCTTGTCCTTCTTCCTTAGAGGACACTGTGTACTGTAGTGGCCAAACTCGTCACACCTGAAGGACTTGACCTTAGATAGATCCTTCTTTTTCTTCATATCCCCTGTCCTTAACTGGGACCCTTTGATGTAAGAGCCACATTTGCTTCCTCTTTCTCACCTTTCAAACCCTTACTGTTGCTTCCAGCAATGGGGGTATTCACAAGTACTCGACTCCTCTAGTTTCAAGTCCGACCACATCTTGTCCCACCTAGGTAGAGTATCTAATCCTAAAATTCCTTGGACAAAGATCTCCCAATCCTCTGAGGCATTTTTCAATGCTAAACATATAAGCTCTTTGTCTTGAGGTGCTTCCCCAACAACTACAAGTTGATCCTATATTTCTTGAATTTTGGTGAGAAAGGGATCAATGCCTTCACCCTTATACATAATGTTTTTTCTCAGCTTCTCTTTCAAGAACATCTTTTGCTCCTCAAAAGGATTTTGATATAGTTGTGCGAGAGCATTCCACATGTCCTTAGCAGTGTTCTTGCCCGATATATGTGAAACTATATGGTCTCGAAATCCATCTAGGATCATTTGCTTCACCTTGGCCATCTCTCTCCTATACTCTTTTAGCTAATCTTCTTTGGTTGGTACTACCACCATGCTCTCTACAAAGGTCTTTAGGCCATGTTTATCTATTAGGAAGGATATATTGGCCTTCCAGATGACATAGTTGGAAGCTCCCTCCAACCTATCCTGATCTCTAAGCCCACTTGTGTGATCAAGTGCTCAAGTTTATGCTCAAAAATCAAAGTGTCAGAATATTGTCAAACTCAGCTTCAGATCGAAGAGCTCGTCATTCTGAATCCAACAGTGTGAACAACACTCAAATCTGGGCTCGTATTTAGAAGTTAGAGCAAGTCAAAGTTCAAGTTTGACTTGTCCCCATGGCAGGATTGGATGATGTGGCAAGTCCTTCAGCTAATGAGGAGGTGTTAAGTGGCAGCTTGCCATTGGCCCCCGCATATCGCAAATTGCAAGCATAAAGGTGTTACAAATCGACCTCGGCAGGATCAGGGTTGCGATGCGATAAGGCCATCGCAAAACCCAATCACAGATCGACGAGGGGAGAACAAGTCAGAATCGGCCCCCAATAGTTATCAAGTTGTGATGCGATAAATCACAGATCACAAATCGCATGTTGCGAGAATAACAAGTTCGCTTAAGACTACCACTAGTTCTCCACCAAACTGCGAAATGCGATAAATTACCCGAACGCAAGGTGTTTATAAATTCCAGTGAAAACTCTTGTCGGGTCCACTGATATCGCAATCGAAATGTTTTGTCGTGTTAATAAGACCTTCAACCTGCTGAACTTCGCTAGTTGCAATTTGCAATATGACCAACAGGATATAGCCCTCCGCGCGGAGAAATCCTTACCCAATTAGCGGATTTTGGGGCCGATTTGTAGAATTATGTTGATCTTACAACATTTTGTGGAACGAAATTGGGAGAACTAGGAGAGGTCATAACTTCTTCAGTTCTTATCCAAATTGGATGAAAAAAGAGGCTAGATAGCTATTTTTTAGCATTCTCAACTCATAGAGAGAGGTTTTAGAGGCATTTGAGCATGGTAAGCACACCTTTGTTGTAATTTTGAGCATAATAAGGAGGTCCAAGCATTGGAAGCTAGAACAAGGAGACGTAGCCCAAGAGGGGTGAACTCCTCATCAAATCTCTATGTTGTGTGTTGTATTTTGATGTTCTTTGTTGTTATTTTGGTGTTTTTCAGCATGTGTTTTATGTTAAATTGTGTATAACATTTACATAAGAAACTCTCATGGGAATTAGTTAATTAAGTAAACATGGTGAACCCTTAAGAACTTGATAAGCAAATGATAAGCATCTTGGGTTTTATTTTGATTGGGAAATTAGCACAGCATTACTAATCTGCTCCATTTCAAATTAAGTTGGTATCAGAGCACTGGTTTTGCTTACTATATTTACTTGTGCAAAGGAGTATTGTTTGTTAGTTTTGTGTCGTGGTAACAAGGTTAAAACTCAAAAGAGGAGAAGGGAATCTAATTGAAAGCCCTAAAGTTGGGTCAAGTGGAAGAAGAGCAAGGTTGCCAAAGTCTTATACACCAGTACATCCTCAAGTTGCAAAAGTTGCAGTTGAGTCTTCAAAGACCATGTCTCATGAAGGAGACCCTATCATTACAGAAGATGAGAAGACCTTCAAAAAGGCTTTCTTTGATATGATGGAGATGGTGAGGGTCCTCTATGAAGCGAGGAATAGCAGATTGTAAGGAGAAAGTTACAAACCTCCCAAAGGAGAAGGCTCTTCAGGAGGAGGTAATGGAAAAGGAGGTAATGGGAATGGAGACAAGCCTCCACCCTCTCCACCATCTTCTTCACAAGCATATTCAAACTCTTCCACTAATGCAACCCTTACTCATCCTCATCATCATTATTCAAAAGGAGCTGTAAAATCACCTCTACTTAAACTTGATATTAAATTCGAGTTGCCCATGTATAATGGTGAAGTGAATGCAAAGAAGCTTGATAATTGGACGTCAGTTGGAGGTCTACTATAGAATTTAGAACCTTCAAGAGGATGATATTAAAATTCAATTGGCTTCATTGAGAATGGAGGGTGCAACACTCATTTGGTGGGAAGCAAGGACTGAAGACAAGATCAAAAAACATGGTAAGATCTCTATTACTTAGTCTGATTTCATTGTTGCTATAAAAAGAGAAATTCTAACCTTTAGCCCGTATGCAAAAAGCTATCATGAATTGGAAAAATTTCAGATAGTTAATAGGTCAAAATGTGCAAGAGTATACTCAAGAGTTTAGGAGAAGAGGTCTTATGCTAGGAGTAGAATTATAGTCACAAGATACTTTTCTGAAATACATAGGAGGTTTGCATAGCTATCTTATACACACCATTCTTATGTTTAATCCCACGAATCTTGATGAGGTTTGTGTTCAAGCTACACACCTTGAATCAAGAGGGAAAAATGTACAAGAAGAATGTAAGTAGAAGCCATTCCAAAGTGGTGGAAAAGGAAAGAATTTTGAAAGAAAGCAGAAGAAAAATGCTTCTGTTAAGAAATAAGGGGAGAAACCTGTGTGGAAGAATTGTTTCAAAGAGGGCCATGATGAGGAGCATTGTTGGAAGCTTCATCCTTAATTATGACCGGAGAAATCTAACAATAAAGGGAAAAAAAGACCAACGTTGTTGTACAACAAAACGTGGGTTCAAACTCGAGAGATGAAACAAAAATCACAACCACAGTCACCAAGGGAAAAGTTGTGGCAAAAGAGAGCAAAGAGGCAGTTGTGGCAAGCACCAGCACAATAATAACTCCAACAATGTTTCAAATAGGAGAATCGAATCGAGTTGTTCCACATCCGAGTTATTTCCAAACACACAAAAATCGATATGTTGTTTGACAGTGGATCTCAGGCAAATTTAATCTCTACAGATTTGGTCAAGAACTTAAATATGGAAACCATGCCTCATCATAAATTGTATCTGTTGGGATGGATAACCAAGAATGCCAATTTTCAAGTAACACGAAAATGTGTTTTCAGGTTTGCAATCACTGCCAATTTTGTTGATGAAGTCGAATTAAACGTTGTGCCACTAGACAATTCTGGAATTGTGTTGGGAAGCTCGTATTTGTATGATAGGAAGGTCGTTTTCCATTGATTTGAGAACAAGTATCATTTGTTCAAAGATGGAGTGGAGTATATTGTGAGAGCCCATCGCAGGAAGCTTAATCTGTCTTTGGCAAGCACAGGGCAAATGAAGTGACTGGTCATTTCCAGTAAGAGTCCTGTGATCCTTATGATCAAGTAGAAGAATGACATGGAGCATGAATCCTTTGCAGGTTGTGATGTAAAACTGAGAGCTGAACTGGTTGATGTGGTCAATCAATATGGAGACATGTTACAAGAACCAAAAGTATTGCCACCGAAAAGGGGAATTCAACATGAAATACAACTACAACAAGATTGTCCACTCCCGAACATTGGTATGTATCAAATTTCAATTCTGGAAAGTATAGAAATTAGAAAACAAGTCCAGGAATTGTTAGATAAAGGTGTAATTCGTCGCTCTAATTCGCCATGTGGTTCACCAATTGTTTTGGTACCCAAGAAAGATGGAACCTGGCACATGTGTGTAGATTATCGAGATTTGAATAAAATTACCATAAAGAATCAATACCCACTACCCACAACAGATGATTTGCTAGATTAGTTGAAGAATCCAAAATATTTCACTAAATTAGACTTGAGAAGTGGATACCATCAAGTTAGAATAGTTGAGGAGGATATATGGAAGAGTGCTTTTAAAAAAAAAGAGGGATTGTTTGAGTGGTTGGTTATGCCTTTTGGTCTTTGTAACGCTCCAGCTACATTCATGAGAGTCATGAATGATGTTTTAAGATCCTTTCTTGGTGTGTTTGTAATTGTATATTTAGATGATATTTTTGATATTCAGCAAATCATGAGAAGAGTATGTAAAGCATGTGAGGAAAGTGTTGGATGTCTTGAGAAAGAAAAGTTATTTATGAAGATGTATAAATGTGAATTCGGAAAGACTTCCATAGTGTATTTGGGCCACATAGTTGGAAGAGGTGAGCTGAAGATTAACCCCTCTAAAGTTTCGGTCATTATGAATTGGCCAATACCCAAATTCATCATAGAAGTAAGGAGTTTTATGGGAACAACGCAATATTGGAGGAAGTTCATTGTCAATTTCTCTTCCATAGCAGCTCCACTACATGCTTTGACCAGCGTCAAGGTTGTCTTGCAGTGGGGAGGCAAATAGCAAAAAGCATTTGATGCTTTAAAACAAAATATCAGTTCAGCCCCAGTTTTAGCATTGCCAGATTTGAAAGAACCATTTGAAATACAAATAGATGCAAGTGACTATGCCATGGGTGCAGTTCTTTTATAGCATGGTAAGCCCATTTCATTTCATTGTGAAATATTTAATGGTGTTGTTATTAATTATCCTACATATGATAAAGAGCTTTATGCATTGGTGCAAAGTGTGAATAAATGGAAGCATTACTTGATGGGAAAAAAACCATTATTCACACCAATCATCAACCTTTGCAATATCTGCAATCTTAAACAAAATTGCAGCAATCAAGGCACTTTCGTTGGATGGGATTTTTAGAGCAATTCCACTTGGTAATCAGGTACAAGAAAGGTATTTAAAACAAAGTTGCTAATATAATTTCTAGACCGATTATTAATGCAACCATTTTACTCAAGAATCATTATTTTTTGCCTGAAATTTATGTTGAGCAATATTCACGTGATGTTGACTTTCGAGAGGTATACTTAAACTTGATTCAAGGCCACCAAGTTGAGGAATTAGATTACCATGTACAGGATAATTTGTTGTATCATTTGGGAAAATTTTGTGTTCCACAGGGAGAGAGAGTAAATGTCACAAGGGAAGCACACACTTCTCTTATTGCTGCGCATTTCAGTGTAAGTAAAATAGTGGCAAACCTTTAGAGGTATTTTAATTGGCCTCGTATGCTTGAAAGTGTGTCACATTTTATTATAGGTTGTTCATTGTGTGCAGTCAGTAAGCCTAGTAATAGGAAACTAGGATTGTACACACCACTTTCAGTACCTTCACGTCCATGGGAGAGTGTTTCTATGGATTTTGTAGGAGATCTTCCTTTATCAAGAAAAGGTCACGATTATTTGTATGTAGTTGTGGATAGGTTCAGAAAAATGTGCATATTAATGCCTTGTAAAAAACAAATTACAGCTGAACAAACAACTCAACTTTTCTTTCAAAATGTATGTGTTCATTTTGGATTACCTACTTCTATTGTAAATGATCGTGATTCCTGATTTGTTGGGAATTTTTGGTCAAGTTTATGGAACTTGATGGACACCAAGTTGAAGAAAAGTACAACCTTTCATCCGCAAATAGATGGTCAAGCTAAAGTGGTTAAAATGAAAGTTATTCATTTGCTAAGAGGATATTGCAACAAACATCCTAAGTTGTGGGATGAACAGTTGCACTATATTCAACATGCTTACAACCGAGCAAAACACTCTTCTACTCTAACTTCACCTTTTGAGGCATGTCTTGGTTATTAGCCTAAATCGCCTTTGGATTTCATATTTGAGAAAGATGTAGTTGTAGATGGACATAGAGACATAGACAAAGCAAATAAATTCATTGAGCAAATTCAATTGATTCACCAAACAGTTCAAGAACAACTAGAAAAGAGTCAAGGCGAGTATAAGACAAGGCATGATAAACATCGTGTGGATCATCAGTTTCAAGTAGGTGATGAAGTTTGGCTTCACATTAGCAACGAAAGGCTTCATGGCGAAGGTAAATAGCTGAAACCAATCCGTTATGGTCCATTTAAAATTTTGGAAAAGATTGGTAATAATGCCTTTAAACTTGAGTTGCCTTCATATATGAAAATTTACTCCATTGTTAATGTTGAAAATTTGAGATTGTATGAGCCTCCTTTGAATGAAGATCAAGGAGAAAGTGTACAAATTCCATCAATTGAAGATTTTTCTCCAGAATTTTTTGATGATCTTCAGCAAGACACCATACTTGACAAAAGAACGAGGTCATCAAAAAGGGGAAATTTTGATTATCTTCGAGTGGGTCTCAAAGGTACAAATCCATCAAAGGCCAAATGGATTGAAGAGGGGAAGGTGAGGGAACAATACCCTCATTTGTTCAATAATTGAATGTAATCTTTTGGGGTCCAAAATCTTCCAATGGGGAGGAGTGATCAGGTGCTCAAGTTTCTGCTCAAAAATCAAAGTGTCAAAATATTGTCAAACTCGGCTTCAGATCGAAAAGCTCATCATTTTGAATCCAACGGTGAGAAGGGCACTCAAATACGAGGTCGTATGCAGAAGTTAGAGCAAGTCAAAGGTCAAGTTTGACTTGCTCACATGGCGGATTAGATGATGTGGCAAGTCCTTCAATGAATGAGGAAGCGCTAAGTGGCAGCCTACCATTGGCCCTCACATATCGCAAATCACAAATCTACGAGAAATTCTGATATTATCTGACCTCTAAAAATCTAGTCGTCCAAGTGGTTTATGCAGGTTCTGCATCACCCTAGCGCTACCTTCCAAATGCATTGCTTGAAACAACTATCAATCTAGCCATCCTGCCTACTACTGACTAGGAAAAAAATTCTCTAGCCCTTCGGAAAATATTTTCGGCCACTAGAACTGAAAACGTCCTCCACTTTAGCCAAATCAAACTGCTCACTTGAGGCTCTGCACCACCTCTATGCAACCTCCTAGAGAATATTTTCCGGCCTCCTCTTTCTGACCCTCTAGAACTAGAAAACTTCCTCCAGACTCACTGTATCTGCCCCTCTCTGTCTCTGTGTCCCCCCCTCTGGCTCGAACCCTTCTAGAAAAATGTTGCGACATTATCTGACCTCTGAAAAGGTAGTCGTCCAAGTGGTCTATGCAGGTTTTGCATCACCCCAACATTGCCTGCCAAACACACTGCTTGAAACAATTGTCAATCTAGTCGTCCTGCCTACTACTGATTGGGAAAAATCTTCTTTGGGCCCCTGGGAAATCTTTCTGACCTCTAGAACTGAAAATTTCATCCACTTCAGCCAAATAAAACTACTCACTTGAGGCTCTACACTGCCTTTGCGTAGCTTCTGTAAAACCTCTTGGAGAGTATTTTCGGCCTCCTCTTTCTGACCCTCTGGAATTGGAAAACTTCCTCTAGACTCACTGTCTCTGCCCCTTTCTATCTTTGTGTCCCCTCTCTAACTCGAACTCTTCCAACAGAATGTTGCTGCTCTTTGGAAAGTTGAACTGCCCCAAAGGAAATCGATCTCAAGTGTGTTCCTTCGTGTACCCATCGACTTCTTCTTATAATCTTACTATGGGACTCCAACAACCAAGATTAAAACTTAATCAATGGTTGAGATTATTTCCTAGTTGATTTGTGTGAGTTTGTAGCAAAATCTCACCTTCCTCAGTTATTTACTATTAATTAATCATTTTCCCTAAGTTAGACTTAGGAAAAAATTAATTATTGATTAATTAACTTAATTAAGGCATTTCTATGTGGGTTTTCCTTAAACATTTTATGGGTTATGGAGTCCTAGTGTTTCTTAGCCTATATGGCAATTGTCGAGACTAAAACACCATATGATGCTACAAAAACTAACAAAGAATATCCAAGGGAAAACTATGAGTTAATTTTGCGCTCATGTTTGAACTAGGGGCATGAAATCCTAATGAGAATGGCTCCTCTAGAATTGAAGACAACTCATAATTCACATCAGTTGACACCACTGTTGAAGGAGGAGGAAAACCATCAGAAACATCATTATCATTTCCAAAGTTGGTAAGGATGAAAAAAATCCTCAAGTCTGATGTGCTAAGTGTCACCCTAACCTCTAGATGGAGAGCATGAGGTGGCAAATCAATCCAAATGGAGGCATTCTCAAAGGGGTCAATGGAATAATCTACGTCATCCTCGATTTCATTGTTTATTCGCATCTTATACACCCCCAATCATTAACAATATCTAGGGGATGAAGTCGACTACATATTGAGCGTCAGTTTCCGTCTAGTGACCACCAAATTTCGAATCAATTTTGACTCTGTCACCTTCCTCCAACATTATTACCAAACCCTCACAGAAGCCATAGTCTGACACACCCTGTAGACTCCATCTCCTCTATGGAAATGTTACTTTCCAAAACCATAGTATCTCTCTCTCTCTCTCTCTCTCTCTCTCTCTCTCTCTCTATATATATATATATATAGATATAGTTTAATATTTGTTGTATTTATATAAGGAGAGATAAATTTTATTCCAATAATACGTTTTTTTGAGAGATTTGCAATTCATTCATTTTTTAATATAGAGTTGGCATGCCAAATTTTAAATATTAATGATAAAAATTAAATATAGAGGGAAAATCCTATGGATATATGTTTCCTACTTCTAAATATCATTAAGGCATGTAATTTTAATGCGGAGAATGTGAATCATAAATAAAATATTTCAATGTCAGTTATGTATATAAAATATAAAACAAAATAAATATATATGTATGTATATACTTAAAATATTTTATTAGTGTGTTACTCAAAATGAAGATAGATCCATCTTAATTTCGAATCTACTAAGAGCTAAGATTTTCAATGTGCAAATCTTTCCTTAAGTTTTGCATTTAAAAAAAATATTTTTATCTTGAGAGATTTGATCTTTGTCGACACTTGCTAGATCCAGAGTCAAGTTGGATCTATGTTGGTTTTTATGTCAATTATTGAGGATATCATGTGATATGTATATTTAATTATTATTGTTATCATATAAATATATGTGACTCATGACGAAGAATATGAATGTTAGTAATTAAGTATAATTATTTCATAAGTAATGAATTGTTATGTAAGAGAGTTATTTAATCATGTAACACGTTTCTTTCAAACGGTTGGAATTTGGTGACGCAAAAGTTATAATTCTCATTGCTCTGAATTTATGATTGGATTTTTGATAATCTTTATCGATTTGTAATTGGAAAGCTCCCCTTAAGCGTTATTCCACCATGCATTGGTCTTGAATTATGGAAGAACTCTATTGATACCTAAAATTTTAGCAAGATTTTTATTAAAGATGTGGCTCAAAAGAGGGTTTATTTGCCACAAGATTAGCTTACTCCTCCTGTTAGTTGGGGTTCACTCTCTTTATATATGTTCTCGTGTACACGAGGATCATGGTATATTGGGGCTTATACAAAGTCATGAACCAATACTTGCAACTAATGTGCAGTAGGAGAGAAGAAGCTTTTATAGTTTTATACCTTATTCCAAGACATATCGAGAAATGGATATTTTATTATTATTATCCCTTTTATCATTCAAATAAATGCACACACAAAAGAGGGAGGGGAAAGTTAAGGAACCAAACATAAACACCTTACAACAAATCAACACTAATTTGATTAGGGTGGAAATGCTTGTTTAAATAGGTATAAGGATTGTGGGCAAAATTAATTCTCATAATCAATTTGGGATAAGAAGATAGACATTTTTTAAATATGCTAGAGGAACCAACAATTGCGTTAGCCTCGTAATTGCGTGACACATGTGGATTCCTACCACTACCATTGTAACCCCTAGGTGGGTCTGCTCTAGCCCCAGTAGGCAACCACAAAGTAGACAATTGAGGGATTTTAACATGGGATCTTGTAATCACATTTATTTTACGTTTTCATGAGCTTAGGTTTATCTCAGGTGGTTGAGAGGAATGATTGTCATCCTCCCCACCTAGACTTAATTCATGCAAGTGACATTATGAACTCATATCTAACCATAAATTATATTAAAAAGAACACCACAAGATAGTGAATTCTCAATATGATTATTCATACATAAATAAAATAATAATAATAATAATAATCTAATTTTAAGGTCATGACCAAGCCAAACACCAAAATGGTGTATGAGACCCACCTATGTGTAACATTTTTTTCTTAAAGTTTACGAAGGTGAGTCTCTTTATGGGACGACCAAGTGGTTAGCAGAATGGAATGTTACCCCTTCCACCCAGTTTCAAATCCCATGAGGGGACATCTTTGGCCCATTGTGATAAGGCTAAAGGAGTAGGTTCCCCACCCTCGTAGAGTCTTGACTCTTGCTAAGCCATAAATTCTTGGTATACGTGGCTAATAGGCTATTGGATATACTCTTGGTGGTTATAGTGGTAGCAGCTAAGTTTGATATTGGGGCTTGCCCATATTACTCAAACAACTTACCATTTCAACATAATAATAATAATAATAATAAGAAACAAAATGTTTACGGAGGTGTACATGCCTCAAGAAGAAAAATATAAATAACTAAGCAAATTCACAACAAATCAATTGAGAACCATCACCTATACGAAGGATCCCAATAACATAAAAATTATAATTATTTGAAACACAATTATAATTAAATTATTAAATACAACATTTTTTTAGAAGTGCACAATAAATCAAACAATTTGATCAACCTCATGTCCCTTTATTTTTATTTTTTTGTAGGGTGAATTGTATTACCTTCAAAAACCATAATTGACAAAGTGAGTTAAAAACAATCAGATCAAAGGGTGGCAAGAATAGGTGGGGTAATATTTCGCATCGACGAACAAATAAAGATGCACCTTGCTTAGGCTCTAGGAGTAGCATCCAACAACTAAGCAAAATATATTGCGCATTGGCAAGGAGTGGAATTGGCAATTGACAAGAAAATCACCAAACTTTTAGTGTTTGGAGACTCAATGACAGTAATTTGTCAAGTGAGGAAAACAAGGGAATCACCAAATTTAGATCGCCCTTTGACTTTACAAAGGATAGTCTTCCTATCTCGAGAATTTGAACAAATTGATTACTTTCACATCTTAAGACAACTGAATATTAAAGTTGATTCAATGATAAACAAAGGAGCTACCATGGCTAAAGGGGATCTAGAAATGAATCAAAGAGTAACATCAATCTCCCATCTTCCATGAAAATAAAAGGAAATACTATAGTATCAAGCCTTATTGAAATAGACTTAAGCAAAAGAATAATGGATTCAACTCTCATGGTGAAAGCTAACTATATAAATCAACCTTGTACACAAAAGTCAGTCAAAAATCTAAGATTGGGAATGGAAAGTCAGTCGGCATTAACTCCTTTGCCAGGGCAAGACAAAACATAGGTCCTTTGTTTTTGTTATTTCTTCATTTGGTGGTTGAGAATTCCCTCAACAAGGTGCAAGTGGCAATTGTATTTCACCCTCTAAGAAGGAATGGTGTTATTTTAGGTTATGGGAGTTGTGGCATTGAATTTGCAATTAAACCTCAATAACTTGAAATTATTTATGATCTTTCTTTGTATCAGGTGGCCAACTGTTGGGCCTCAAAATCGTCCCTATTTTCACTCCATTATTCACTTATATCTTCACATTTTACCTTCATGTCACCTCCATTCCACCTCCATATCATTATGTTTACCTCATTATTGGGTCATAACTATGCTTTTCCAAAGTTTATTAATTCTTAACATTTTTAAGTGGATTTAAGG
>APFE030626202.1:76126-106536 GCA_000404065.3 Pinus taeda
ATATATATACAAAAAACAAAAAAACTCAACTGAATTTACAATCTTGACTGCATTTCGAATTTAGGGTTTGTAGGGGTTGTAAAAAAAAAAAACTTGTACTCTGCTTGAGCAGATTGCAAATTTGCAACGCCCTATAACTATGGAAGCAGGATTGGTAGTTCTCATGGATTTGCTATGGAGAATAAACGACTATGATTTCAACAGGAATTGCTACTTGATTATATGCAACTTGCATTATAAGGAATGCTAGGTAAGATTGTAGTAGGGAGGCCATGGAATGAGGGAATGCAACGTTTTTACCATAGGTGCAGCTTCCAACAAATAAGCAAAATTTACATACTCGGGCAATTAAACGGATTATCACATCATGGATTAGGTATTTCGATTAGTAGAACACCTTTTCAATTGGCCGCAATAGAATATGGTATAGCCCAAGAAGTTGAGCAAAGTGCGCACAAGAAGTTGAGCAAACTTCACACGAGGAGTTATCGAATGGATGGTAGACATAATTTCTGCCACGATTCGTGTGTTGTTAGCAGCTGTTATCTCGACAAAATGGAAAGTGCATCGGCGAGGAGGAGAATTCAGCAGATTGCAAGTCACTTGACGGTGCGGAAGGAAGGGGGACGTCCTCTGCTGTTTCCCATGAGTTGTAGTGGTGCAACAAAATCCATGATCAGATGATTTGATAATATGGTGTTTTGTTTGCACGTCAAGGCACTTCATCCTAGGGTTATTTTATGCGACAAGTCACAATTAAGCAGTATCCAGACCATGGTGATGTAAAAGCATCTCAATTCGATGAAAGTTCAGAATGCTACCCTCTGAACACCAGTGGAGAAAAAGTCTAGGTATGACAACACTGCCATAAGAGCCCCGCACGAAGACATGCAGTTGGGTGTTCTTGAGAAATCTTCTTCAGTGTTTGCAAGGACTGTTCTGCGAGATCCATGTACTCAATAGTCAGCAAACGGGCATAAAAACAAGGAAGTTGCCGTGACCGAGGCAGTAGCAAGCGGTTTCGAATTTCATTGTTATTAAAAACGACTACGTGGTCTTGAATGCCTACGATTTCGCCAGTGACTACGTGGTACACTACATGCAATTCTTTGAAGAGTTGACATTGTGAAGGTGGCAACATTACATAGTTTTCAGGCTCCAGCGTTAATGTATCAATGCCCAGCGTTATTGTTGAAAATGGCAGCGATTATAATGTCAAGCTTCAATGAATCATTGTTTAAGAAGGCAACATTATTGTTGAAGAATCAGTGTTAATGAGCTAAAACTTCAGTTCAACAACCTGAGCGATTGCCACATATTTGCCATTAATAAATGAATCTTTGCAACGACAATTTTATTTAATTAAATTGGTGCTGGAGATCTAGCTGACATGTAAGCTCAAGCGGAGTGGACTGAGAAGATATTTCTTAAGCAAAACGGTAAGAGCCAAAATTTGATTAATTTTCATTAATGTAGCGGATATTTTTGAGAAAATCTCGCGATATTTTAATGAAAACATCAATTATACGATAATGCATAAGGCTTGGCGATAAGATACATTGCATGAGTCAAATACAGCGCAGCAAGGTAGCTCCAATTTGTGCATGCATAACACGTCAGTAAAGGCTGTAATTACGGTCCTCCTTATGAGTGGCAAGTTTACGATACACTTGATGGTAATTATGGAATACCTTCGGTATATTACAAAGGGCATCAGGGAGATTACTATATCCCTGAAATACCAACTAATACATCTGCAATAAAGAAATGGGGGGTGTCACTGGGGGTTTGGAGAGAATTCTAGATATTAATTGCTTTGGAATTAGGTCTTCGCGTCCACTAACGAAAGATTTCCTTCTCGAACGTTCTTTTAAATGTCGTCTCAACCGGCTGTTTCCTTTTCACGTTTGGTGACGAGGAGCCCTCCTTTAACGGTAGAAATGAAATTGTTTGGCTTAAAAAAAGGGTACATAGCACCTACCTTTCTTCGCGGGAGGCATGAGTGAATAATTCACGAGTCTCGGCAATGTGCACCCGATAGGGTTATCCCCTCTCCTAAGGTGTAGGGTGTGTTGTAGGATGAAATCCAATGAAGCACCCTCAAGTTTTTTGGGATATGAAGGTTTTTGGGATATGTAATTATGGTAATGGATGTTTTGGGGCCCAGCCTTTGGGATGTATGGAATACGTCTGGCCAAGCAATGCCTACATAGATGGTTGCATGCGTTGCTGTGGAGGCAATATCAATACTTGAGAAACTGCATTTAAAAGGATTTATTCATGGAGATGTGAAGCCTGAAAAGTTTTTACTTGGCCAGCCAGGAAGCTGATGTCTTCAGAGGTATTGTTAGGTATGCCAGTGTACATCCACATCTTGGGAGAACAGGAAGTAGACGAGATGATCTAGAGTCTTTAGCATACAGTCTAATATTCCTTCTTAGGGGTAGGTTGCCTTGGCAAGGATACCAGGGTGACAACGAGGGCTTTCTTGTTTGTAAAACGAAGATGACAACTTCTTATGTGACTCATGTCCAGTTCCTTTCCGGCAATTTCTTGAAGCAGTCACAAATATGAAATTCAATGAAGAGCCAAATTATTAGAAGCTTATTTGCCTTTTTGAAGGCATTCTTGAAGCAAATATAGATGGCGCTCAGAAGTTCCTATCTCATGGTGGTCCAAAACATGTCGATGATGATGAGCAACCCAAGAAGGTTCGAGGTGGAACTCCAGCAACTCAATGGATATCAGTTTACAATGCTCGACGGCCTATGAAACAGAGATACCACTATAATGTTGTTGATGCACGGCTTGATCGACATGTTGAAACAGAAGAAATAGTGGAGGCAGAGAGTCGAGACAGGTTTAATCTGCCATGGACTGTATATACATTGATTTGCGGCCGAGCCGAGTCATTTGAGAATGCCCAATAAATGTTGAGCTAAATACATAGGCCGAGTGCGCCTCGGAGTTGCTTATGCCTATTTGGCTAATCCCGATTGGCGGAAACATTAGGCTGCTCTCACTACTCTTGCCCAGATCGCAGAAGACTGTGCCAAGGTGATGCTAAAAAACCTTCATTTTAGTGATAGTTTATTTTCTTTATTAGGTTTTAATAAATAAAATCTTGTTGATTTTACAATTTAAAAAAAACCTCAACTTCAATAAAAAATTAAAAAATTTATGTTTTTTAATTTGTTGTTTGAAAACATATAAATCAATAAAAAAATCAACATAAATAATAAATTAAAGACGATTGTTTTTAATTTGTCTATAAAAAAAATAAAAATATTTGTGAGTTGTTTTTTTGAAAATAATTTTGGTGATGTTGCATATATTTTTGGATCCATAAACAAAACTCAAAATTTTTTAATTTTTTTTTTTAAAGAGAGGATTTCTTTAGATTTTTTATTTTTAACCTTAAAAAATATATATATATATATATATATAAATATATATATATATATATATATTATATATATAATTATATATATACTTTTAGTGATAGTTTTTTTTCAATTATTAGGTTTTATAAATTTTTGTTGATAGAAAAAAAACATTTCAACTTAAATAATAAATTAAAAAACATTTTATGTTTTTTAATTTGTTGTTTTTAAAAAATAAAAAAAATAAAAAAAATCAAAACAACACAAAATAGTTTTTTTGTTTTTATTAAAAAAAACTAAACCTTCCTTAGAATTTTTAATTAGGATTGAAAAATTGTGTTGATTTTTAAATATTTCAACTTAAATAATAAATTAAAACATTTATGTTTTTAATTTATTGTTTAAAGAAAATTCTAAAAAATAAATAAAATCAACATACAAAAAAATTATGTTTTCATTAAAAAGAGATAAAATAAAAAAATTCACAAAATTCACACAGCTTTGCAAATAAAAAAGGATGCTTGGAAACACATTTCGAAAATCGATTGGAGGATTCTCAAGACGATAATTATTTCTGATAGCTTTTAGTTGGCATCACATCTTTCTGTTGTATGCTTTATTATGCACTAATATGCAGGACAGAATTGCCAAGCACATGAGTTATCTGACACAAACAGGGATTATTATTTTTCATGGTTGTTTTTAAAATGGATTAAAATTGATATCATGAATTGAGTTACTTTTAAAACTTTGATCTTCTTAACTCTGTTTTATTTGGTATGAAATTTTTGCCTAAGAATCAAGAAGAAAATGCGCAATTCTTCTTGAACAAACTTATGTTTTCTTTCTGCCAAGTTTTTTTACAGGTTACAGGATAACAAAGTGATCATTCAGGAGATTACATTGTGACGACAATTAGTCTTCCAAAGACTAAATTCATGAAAAATTCTGAAGACAAATCCATCTCCACAACCACTACCTTTCACCTCCCTTTCTGAAAAAGATTTTGAATTCCACCAATCGTACATCCATAAGGCGTGACACTTCCATATCCATTTTTCACAGCAAGAGTTCTTATTCATACATCATGCATTTTCTTACATTCATCCATTTTCCTTGTCATTACGATTCCCCTTCATTTCCACCAATAAAACCCTGCTTGAGTCAAAGTCCTAGAGTCTATGTATCATTGAAAAAAACACCTAGAGGCTTGCATGCCTTAATGGCAAGTGCTCTTGCCAATGAACAGTGGGAGTACATTAATATCCCTTGTTCGTTGGATCTTGTAGGTGACTCGACCACGACACATTTATTCGTACCTACCAAGATGTGTTAGGCATCCTGACTCCCATTGGAATCAATGGTGGGAGCTCTTGTGTTGGTTAGGGGAATTCATTAACGGCCACTAAGTCGACAACTTCTTACTATGTTCGACATCGACACATTTAATCACATAGTAAGATTTGTGCCAACGAACGTTGAAGACTTGAAGACCCATACTTTGTAGCAGATGAAGCCAAATTCCTTCCATTCATTATTTTTCAGTTTGTCATTTCTTTTTATTGACTTGAGGACAAGTCAATAAATAAGGCTGGGAGAGAAATGTAACTTCTATATTTTGTATAACTTCCAAGCCTTATACATTTTCAACCACATTTAACAGCAGATTCCGAACATTCAGCAGACGATCCAACAATAGATTCAGCAGCAGATGCAGCAACAATAAAAGATTCACTATGCTTGATTTCATCCACCATTTTCCCAACCAAGTAAAGAAGACTACGAACAACAGTTTTGCAGCCGCACATGCATGACTCTCATCTATGTTTGGAAGGGTAAGTTAAGGTATGATATTTTCTAACTTTTAACCATTAAATTCCTTGAAAAGTTAGAATAATGAGTTTTGGAAAAACTTCACTTCCTTTCTCCTTCCTTTCCCCATTTCACATAACTTCCCAAACCATCCGTTTAAAAGGGAATGATACATTTACATACATGCTTTGTCACATTCATATATCACATTCTAAAACCCACTTACCTTCAAAATATATTCACTATTACATGAGCATACAAATGGCTTTGTCAAAAGTATTTAAAAGTTAATTGGATGCAAAAACAGTCATGGTTTTTACACAAGAACCAACCATGATGCATTCCAACAAAAATACTCTGCAATAAAAATCACATTATCAATATGCAAGGATCATACATTGAATGCAACAAACAAAATATGGTTGAAACACAAGAACCAACCAAGTTGTAGTTCATCAAAATAACGCCTTGCAAAAGTTATGTAACTGATATCATGCAGAGTTTAAGCCAAATCTCAAGTACCAAAAAGTAATGTAATAGATTGCATGAGGACATGCAATATCTTCAGTTTGGGGGTATGTTGGGCCTCAAAATAGTCCTTCTTTTCACTCCATTATTCACAAATATCTTCACATTCTACCTTCATCTCACCTCCATTCCACCTCCATATCATTATTTTTACCTCATAACTATGCTTTTCCAAAGTTTATTAATTCTTAACATTTTTAAGTGGATTTATGGCTAAAACTTAGAAAATAATATGCTTACACTTATACCTAACAATTAGAATGAGTTTGTTGACATGTGTAGGTACAAAGGAAGCTTCCAAGGCATCCTTATGTGGCACTCTATGCTCAAATTCGAATTTGAGAAGATCATGAACCTCATGGAGAAGATCATGGACCTCATGGAGGAGATAATGGAGGATAGGGTTAGGTGTCACCATTGGTTGAGAAATATGTGGGTCAAAGGAGAGAATAGTGGGTTTACATTTATGAGGTTGTTATCATAAGTTTTTGTATAAATAGGAGTACCTCCTCCATTCCAAAGAGGAGGACTCTTAGAGCATTGTATCCAATTTATGATGGAATAAAGCTTCATTTGACATATATTTTCATTATGTAGTTTTAGAAATAGTTTTCCATTATGTAGTTTTAGATATAAGTTATCTTAATGTAGTATATGGAATGGGCTTGTCACTTTGTTCCTAGGAGAATTGAGCTCACTCTAGAAGGAGCAAAGGAACTTGTTATTTCATATTAGATCTTATCTTATTTAATTGCTTAGATGTTTGATGTTTGAGGATTTGATTGATGAATGAGTTTTCAAATAGAGTCTTATCAACATATGAGAGTACAACCAAGAGTTTAAGTTAGGCTCTCTCTCTATTTGATTTGTATGACAATTGGAATTCATCTTTTTGCTTTTATGTTTCAAGTTTATTTCATTTAGTTTACGCTTATGGATGAATTTTAGTTTAGTCTGGATTAGTACAAGAGAGGACAATCAAGAGACTAAGTTAGTCTTTCTCTCTTTGAATCTAAACAACAATTAAAGTTCATCCTCTTGTTTGCATTTTAAGTTTCTAGTTTTATGATTTCTCTATGATACTGTAGGGAAGGACAACCAGGATCTCCTTAGTTAGGAGCCTCTTCCCTTGCATATTGTATTGAATTGTAAATAATTTCATTAGACATAGAATTAGTCACCTACTCCTGCACATATAGTGTTGGCATCATCAAAATCTTACAAGTTTCCCTGGTCGATAATTTAATGCAGCAATTTAAGCACAATAAATTTCCCAACAGTATGGTACCATAAAAAAAAAAAAAAAAACATAACTAATTTAATGAGCCATCCGCAGTTTCACAGTATGAATTAGTTCATACTTACACATGCGTGGCTTAATCTTTAAGATAAGCATATGACTACTGGAAGGGTCAACCAAGTAGAACCCTCGCACTTGAAAGGGAATTTTGTGTGCTCTATTACCAAGAGCCTACCTAAATACCCATAAAGTCAAAGAGATATTAAAATATCATGTAAAAATTTTATGCCTTGCACCTCTTGCATCCCAAGAAGGAAACACACAAAACATGCCAAGGACATGACGAATGAATGGGTAGACCTATCGAGTCTCAATGCACCAAGGCTAATTCAAATTTTTCAAACACACCCCAACTAATAAGAAAGCGAGCAATCAATCACCTGATCCATTATAAATTCCCCCAAAAACCTCCACGCACCACACCAAAGCCACCTAGGATTCCACCTAGACAAAAAAAACAATGGACCTTGATATTTTGATTGCCTATGGTAGCCTTGATGCAAAGGAAATAAACGGAGAATGACCAATCACACAACCTCTATATTATAAATGAGCCCCAACCCTCCCCACCCCGCACCGAGGCCACCTAAGAGTCCACCCAGACAACAAAAATGGTGGACCTCGATCCCCCGATCACCTGCGGTAGCCTTAATATGAAGGAAATGAAAGGAGGATGACCAACCACAAATCCTATCTTAGAGAGGCCATACAAACCTCCCCGTTCCACACCGATGCCACCTACGAGTCCACTCAAACAGCAACAACAATGGACCTCGATGATATGATTGCTTGTGATAGCCTCAATGCAAAGGCAAAGGAAGGAAATAATAAAAGACAAACTCATCCCACAACCTCTCTTAGAAATGTGCCCCAACCCTCCTCACCCCGCATAGAGGCCACCTAGGAGTCCACCCGAACATTAGCAATGGTGGACCTCAATCACATGATCACCTACGGTAGCCTCAATGAAAAGGCAAAGGAAGGAAATAAAACAAGACTGGTCGAGCCCACAATCTCTTTTAGAAATTCCCCCCAACCCTCCCCGTCCCACACCGAGGCCACCTAGGAATCCACCCAGATAGTAGAAATGGTGGACCTTGATCAATGACCACCTAAGGCAACCATGATGCAAAGGCAAATGAAGAAAATAAATGAAAATAAAGAGGGTCACTACACAATGGAAGAACATATCCAAATAAGAGGAGGGATCAGGTAGCTTCGTACCCCATGCACCCTATGTACAAGAAACCTAGGAGATTGCCCGCAGCTTTACCAACTGGACAATGAATACTTTTCACCTACTACCATCTCCATGCAGAGGAGGGAGGTTGAATCATTCCACCTAGAAATCCTTCTTCCAAATATCCCCCACCATCGATGTAGCAAGCCTCCTCCCCATTAGACCACAATCGTGTACACAATTGAAACAACAAATACCCATAAACATTGTGACTTAACATTTGTAGCCGTAAAAGTCTACCACCATGCGAGATGCAAGGAAAAAGCAATTGATCGATCAAACATATGGACCACCACATCTGTCAAAACCTCAAAGCCAACACAACCACATATGATGTGAACTTTGAAAGGAATGCCAACCCTTAACTTTACAATAAGGAGCACAACTCCTCACATCGCCCAACGGAAAAAGAAGGCAAGAGGGCGGGGGGTTGGTGGTTTACAACCAAAACCCTTCCATGTTCCTCTTAAATGTATGCATCTCAACCAAAAATGCCAACATAGAAAGAGTACAAGCATAAGAAACCAACACCATAAACAACTAAACAATGAAGAGGCTAGTCATCACAAGGAGACACACCACAACAACCCCTACAACTCCAAGGACTTAGAGTAGAAAGGGACCACAACAACGAAGGCAAAAAGGAGTGCCAAGAAAACTTAATATTTTTATCATTCGGATGGGCATGAGGGACAGGGATGAGCATGCCCAACATTACCACTCATGTGCTACTGATTGGGGATGGAGAGAAGATGAAAATCGGCCATGCTACAAATGATCCAAATCCATCATTCAGGCAATTAGCTCAATTACCAACCCACCTTTCACATGAAAAGGAAACCTATCACTTGTATCATTTGGATGGGCATGAGGGACCAGGTTGAGCCAAGGAACCACACCACAACCACTGATAGAACTCCAAGAACTTAGAGAGAAGAAGGAGAATTGTTCACATATGCCTCCAGGGATGAGCATGGCCAACATTACCGCTCATGTCCTACTAAGTGGGGATGAAGAGAAGATGAAAATCGACCACCATCCAAATGACCCAAGGCAATTCTTCAGGTAACCCTAAAAAACAACTCAATTACCAACCAACATTTCACACGAAAAGCAAACCTATCATTTGCATCATTTGGATGGGCATGAGGGACCAAGATAAGCCAGGAAGCCACACCACAACAACCCATACAACTCCAATAACTTAGAGAGAAGAAGGGGAATTCTTCACATATGCCTCTTGAGATGAGCATGGGTAACATTACCACACATGTGCTACTGAGTGGGGATGGAGAGAACATGAAAATCAGCCACCCTACAAATTACCCAAGGCCATTTGTCAGGCAAACTTGAAAAAACAACTCAATTACCAACATACCTTTCACACAAAAATAAAACCTATTTCTTGTATCATTTGGATGGGCACAAGGGACCAGGACGAGCTAGGGAGCCACACCACAACAACCCATACAACTCTAAGAACTTAGAACGAATAATGGGAATTGTTCACATATTCCTCCTGAGATGAGCATGGCTAACATTACCACTCATGTGCTACCGAGTGGGAATGGAGAGAAGAGTAAAATCGGCCACCCTACAAATGACCCAAGGCCATCCTTCAAGTAGACATAAAAAAAAACTTAATTAACAACCCACCTTTCACACAAAAAGCCAACTATGGGACCAAGACAAGCATGGCCAACATTACTGCTCATGTGCTACAGAGTGGGGATGGAGAGAAGATGAAAATTTACCACCCTACAAATATCCCAAGTCCATCCTTGAGGCAAACCCAGAAAAACATCTCAATTACCAGCCCACTTTTCACATTAAAAGCAAACCCCACCAGACCCACCTGAACGAGTTTACATGGGCACCCTCACACGACCCAACCCAACCCAATTGAATGAGTTTTCATGGGTTCCCTCACACGACCTGACCCAACTCAACCAACCCAAACGAGTTAACATGGTTTCCCACACCCTACCGAGATGAAGGTATAAGGGAGAGTCGAGCAAACGAGCGGCACGATCATGCAGAAGTCCCACCCCTAACCACAAATTAGCATTTCTTATAAGAGAACGTGTGCTCAGGCATTCCCTCACATAGAAAACCCCAAATGAATGAGTTTACATGAGCATGATCAAATGACCCGACCGAATGAGTTTACATGAGCACCCTCACACAACCTGACCTAACCCGACCCAATCAAACAAGTTTAAATGGGTGCCTTCACACAACACAACCCAACCTGCCTGAATGAGTTTACATGGGCGGAAACACCTGACCAAAATGAAGGCACAAGCGAGAGTTGGGCAAATGGGCCACATGAATGTGCATAAGGCCCACCCATGGTCACATCTTAGCATTTATGATACGTGCATATGTGCTCGGGCGCGTTCTCACATGGAACTATGGCCAAAAAAGTTTACACAGGTGCCCTCAAACAAACCGTCTAAAGAATTTTACATGGGCTCCCTCAAACAACTTGAACGAACGAGTTTACATGGAAAATGACCAGCCTGAACAAGATTACACGAGCACCCTCAAACGACCCACCCGAATGAGATTACATAGGTGCCCACAAATGACCCACCCGAACAAGATTACATGGTCGCCCTCAAATGACCCACCCAAATGAGATTACACGAGCGCCCTCAAACGACCCTCCTGAATGGGTTTACACATGCGGCCTCAAATGACCTGACTAAACAGGTTTACATGGAAAATGAAGGCACATGGGAGAGTTGGGCAAATGGACAACACGAACATGAACAAGGCCCACCCCTGGTCATAACCTAGCATTTTTGACATGGGCTTATGTACTCAGGTGTGCCCTCACACAACACGACCTAACCCACCCCAACGAGTTTAAACAGGTTCCCTCACATGACCTAACCTACCAACCAAACGAGTTTACATGGGCACCCTCACACGATGCCACCCAACCCGCCTGAATGAGTTTACATGGGCACCCACACCCGACCAAAAACAAGGCACAATAGAGAGTTAGGAAAACAGGCCACACGAATGTGCAGAAGGCCCACCCCTAGTCATGACTTACCTTTTTGATATGGGCACACCCTCACATGGAATTACTGACTAAACAAGTTTGCACAGGTGCCCTCAAATGACCAAACCGAATGAGTTTACATGGGTGCCCTCAAACAACCTAACCAAACTCATTTACATGGGAAATGACCCGGATAAACAAGTTTACACAAGTACCCTCAAACGACCCACCCAAACAATTTTACATGGAAATTGAAGGAACATGGGAGTGTTGGGCAAACGGACTGCACAAATTTGCACAAGGCCCACCCCCAATCACAACTTAGCATTTTTGATACTAACCCTTCTTCCTGGGCACACCCTCACATGACACGACCTGAGCCGACATGACTAAACAATTTTACATTGGTGCCCTCACGTGACATGACCCAACCTGCCTGAATGAGTTTATAGGGGTGCTAGAGGCGGGAAAATGAGCCACATGATCATGCACAAGGCCCACTCCAAGTCACAAGTTAGAATTTTTGATACGGGCATGTGTGCCCAGGCACATTCTCAGATTGAAAGACCCTATAGAACAAGTTTACATGGGCGCCCTCAAATGACCCACCCGAATGATTTTACACCACTGCCCTCAAATTACCTGGTCGAATGAGTTTACATGGAAAATGAAGGCACATGGGAGAGTTGGGAAAATGGACCATACGAATGTACACAAGCCCCACCCTAGGTCACAACTAAGAATTTTTGACATGGAGTGATGTGCCCGGGCCTACCCTCATACAACAATACCTAACCCACCCGAACGAGTTTACATGGGCACCCTAATGTGATTGAAACTTTTTTTACTAAACGAGTTTACATGGGTGCCCCCACACAACACAACCCAACCCGCCTGAATGTGTTTACATGGGCGCCTACACACTATCGAAACAAAGGCACAAGGGAGAGGTGGGAAAATGAGACACCCGAATGTGCCCACCCAGGTCAAAACTTATAATTTTTTATATAGGCACGTCTACCTGGACATGCCCTCACATGGAACGACCCTCCCAAAGGAGTTTACATAGGCACCCTCAAACGATCCGCCCGAATGAGTTTACATGGAAAATGAAGGCACATGGGAGAGTTGAGAAAACAGACTGCATGAACATGCACAAGGCCCACCCCTGGTCACAACTTAGTATTTTTGACACGAGCCCCTATGCATGGACACACCCTCACATACCATGAAACGACCTACCCCAACGTGTTTACATGGGCTCCCTCACACAACTTAACTTGACCCAACCAAATGATTTTACATGGGCACCCTCACATGACGCGAACCAACCCACCTGAACAAGTTTACAAGGGTGCCCACACCTGACTGAAACGAAGGCACAAGGGAGAGTTGGGAAAATGGGCCACACAAACTTGTAGAAGGCCCACCCCTAGTCACAACTTAGCCTCTTTGATACGAACATGCACTTACATGGAATGACCGGCTGAACGAGTTTGTGTGGGGGCCCTCAAACAACCAGACCAAATAAGTTTACACGGGCACCCTCAAATAAGCCAACCAAATGAGTTTACATGGAAAATGACCCGCCCGAACGAGTTTACATGGGCACCCTCAAATAACTCACCTAAACGAGTTTACATCGCAAACGAAGGCACATGGGAGTGTTGGCGAAACGGACTGCACGAATGTGCATACGCCCCACCCCTAGTCACAACTTAGCATTTTTGACATAGGCCAATGTGCCTGGCACACCCTCACATAACATAACCCAACCTGGCATGAATGAATGAGTTTAAATGGGTGCCCTCACATGACAAGCCTTAGACTACTTGAATGAGTTTACATGGGTGCCCACACATGATAGAAATGAAGGCACAAGGGAGAGGTGGGAAAATGAGTCGCAAGAACATGCACAAGGCCCAACCTGGGTCACAACTTAGCATTTTTGATATGGGTACGTATGCGCTGGTGCACCCTCACACTGAACGACCCGACCGAATGAGTTTACATGGGTGCCCTAAAATGACATGCCCAAACGAGTTTACATGATTGCCCACAAATGACCCACCCAAATGAGTTTACATGGCAAACAAAGGAAAATGGCAGCATTGGACAAATAGACCACACAAACATGGAAAATCCCCACCACAGGTCACAACTTAGAATTTTTTACATGAGCATGTGTGCCCGGGCCCTCCCTCACATGACAAGACCTGACCCACCCGAGTGAGGCTACACAGGCACCCTCACATGACCTAAACCAACATGACTGAATGAGTTTACATGGGTGCCCTCACATGACACGACCCAACGTGCCCGAACAAGTTTACATGGGCACCCACACATGACCGAAACTAAGGCACAAGGGAGAGGTGGGAAAACAAGCTGCACGAATGTACAAAAGGCCCACTGCGGGTCATAACTTAGCATTTTTTATATAGGCATGTCTGCTCGGGCGCGCCCTCACACGAAACAACCCTCCCAAATGAGTTTACATGGCAAATGACCTGCCCAAATGATTTTACATAGCTATTGTCAAATGACTCACCCGAACGAGTTTACATGTCAAAAAGCCCTCCCATACTAGTTTACACTGGCTCCTTCAAATGACCCACTCAAATGAGTTTACATGGTTGCCCTCAAATGACCTGCTTGAACAAGTTTACATGGCAAATGACTCGCCCGAACAAGTTTACACGGGCGCCCTCAAACAACCCGCCCGAATGAGTTTACATGGTAAACGACCTACCCGAATGAGTTTACACAACAAATTTCCTGCCCGAATGAGTTTACATAGCAAATGACCCACCCGAGCATGTTTACACAGAAAACGACCCACCCGAATGAGTTTACACAACAAACGACCAACCTAAATGAGTTTACACGAAAAACGACCTGCCTGAATGAGTTTACATGGAAAATGACCCGCTCGAACTAGTTTACATGACAATTGACCCGCTTGAGCAAGTTTACATGCAAAACGACCTGCTCAAATGAGTTTACATGGAAAATGACCTACCTGAACAAGTTTACATGGGCACCCTCAAATGACCTACCCAAACAAGTTTACATGGAAAACAACCCGCCTGAACAAGTTTACACATGTGCCGTCAAACAACCTGGCTGAAAAAGTTTACATGGGAAACGACCCACCCGAACGAGTTTACATGGAAAATGACTTGCTCGAATGAGTTTACTTGGGCACCCTCAAACGACCCACCCAAATGAACGACCTGCTCGAATGAGCTTACATTGGCACCCTCAAGTGACCCGCCCGAATGAGTTTACGTGCACACCCACACATGACCGAAATGAAGGCACAAGGGAGATTCGAGAAAATGGGTTGCATGAAAGTGCACAAGACCTAGCCCTGGTCACAACTTAGCATTTTTTATATAGGAACATGTGCCCTGGGCACCCTCAGATGACACAGCCTGACCCACCCTAGGTGAATTGACTCGACTCGACTTGTTCTGGGCGCCCTCATACGAAATGACTTGACCCAACCCGACCCACTCGAATGTGTTTGCTTGAGCACCCACACATGATATGACCCAACTCGCCCGAATAAAGGCATGATCAAGAATCAAGAAAATAGGCCGCACAAACATGCAAAAGACACACAAGCAGTCATGACTTAGCATTTTGGCATGGCCATGTGTGCTCGTGCACCCATGCATGGCATGACAGGACCCAACTGGCCCTAGGCAAGCTAGCTTGACTCACCCGAACTCATTTTCATGGGCACCCACACATGACACGTCCCAACCCACCTCAACAAAATTTGCGGTTTCCATCAGTGTACGTTTGTAATGAAGGCACGAGGGAACATCAGCCAAAAGGTTCACACAAACATGTAGAAGACACACGGGCAGTCATGACTTATAATTTTTGGCATGGCCATATGTGCCCGAGCACCCATACATGGCACAAAACAACCTGACTTGCTCAAATGCATTTTCACAGCCAACCACACACGACATGACCTGACCCACCTGAAAGAAATTTGGGGTTTCCATTTGTGCATGAACCGAATGAAGGCACAAGGGAGCGTTAGGAAAACAAACCCCACGAACATGCAAAAGACACATAGGCAGTCATGACTTAGCTTGTTTGGCATAGCCATGTGTGCCCAGGCACCCACACACGGCATGACACAACCTAGCCAGACCTGGGCAAACTGACCCGACCCACCCAAACACATTTGCATGGGTGCCCAAACATGACATGACCTGACCCGCCCAAATGAAGTTTTGGGTTTCCATTGGTGCACGACTCACACAAAGGCATGAGGGAGTGTCATCCAAATGGGCCACGTGAATGTGTAGAAGACACACGGGTAGTCTCGACTTCACATTTTTGGCATGACCACATGTGCTTGAGCACCCACACATGGCATAGAATGACCCGACTCGGCGGGGGAAAGTCGACTCGACTCACCTAGACATGTTTGTACGAGCACCCACACATGACATGACTCGACCCACCCAAACAAAATTTGGGGTTTCCATGGGTGGCTGACCTAAACAAAAGCACAAGGGAGCATCGAGCAAATGGGTCAAACAAATGTGTAGAAGACACATGGGAGGTCTTGACTTAGCATTTTTGGTGCGACTACCTGGGCACCCACACATGGCACGACAAATGCATTTGCATGCGCACCCACACATTACACGACCTAACCCACCTGAATGAAATTTAGGGTTTCTATGGGTGCACAACCTGAATGAAGGCACGAGGGAGCATCGAGAAAATGGGTCGCACGAATGTGCATGAGACACTCGGGTGGTCACGAATTAGCATTTTCGGCATGGCCATGTGTACCGTGGCAGCCACACATGGGACGACCCTACCCACTTGAACAAAATTTGGGGTTTGCATGGGCGCATGACCTGAACAAAGGCACGAGGGTAGGAATATCGTTGACTCTAATACATAAATATAACTTGCATAACATGCCCTTAAGGTCTCCAACATTTTCTTTTGACTCTTTGACTCATCTGTAACACTTTAACATGTGCTAGGCATTCAATGAGAAAAAAACCATTGATAAAAATATATCTTTTCTTAAATAAATACAAATATAAAAAGTACATTTATGAAGGTTGAACCTAGTTACACTTTCTTCAACACCCACTCTTAACTAGTGAGGTATTCATAAATCATTACAAGGTTTTTGGCTATTTTTCAATCTTGAATAATTCACATAAGAGAAACTGGATTGGAAATCCATATGTTATACTATCATAGTAGCCAACATTGTTCATAGCAAGGCCTTGACTACCAACTTTATCACTCATAAGATCAAAGCACAACATTGGCGAGAGAAATGGATTATAAATACCTTAGTCATTATCTCTCAAGGTACATACCCACCCAAATGTTACCTGAGTATGATCTTCTAGGACAATTCTTGTCTTGGGTTCCCAACCCTAAAAGAATATCAGTCCTCTTTCCTACTCTTGTCTTGGATGCCCTACACATCCTCAAAGAGCATCAAATCCCAGATGATTACCCAATCCCCCCATTCTTTCTTTCCAAATGAAGAAAAGAATGTTGTGTATATATCTTCCCCTTGATTGAGGAAGACATGCCCAAGTTTACTCTAACAAGGAATTTGCCCAAGCTCCTTTGTAGTTGGGAACTTGTTACAACTCCCTCTTACTTATGGACTTGCCCATTCATCAACAACTTCTTCTTCGTGGGTCCCTCAGATGCTTGATCTCCTTCTTTCCTTTGATGTCATGAAGTCTTTTTTTGAAAGGATACCACCATCGATCACTTTCCCTGTTGGTTTTTCATGTCATTGCTCCCTTCGTGGAAAGTGGCCTTCTTGTTATATATCAGGTCTTATTCTCATCTAGCTAATCCTTTGTTATCTTGTCTATGCTTCATAATACTTATCACATGGATGCTTAGTTGTACTTGCTTGTTCCCGTACTTTGATTTAGTAGCCCTTCATGAATTCATCATGATATTGCTTCAACATCAAATGGTTCTTTTGTTGGATGGCTTCTTCATCATGACATCTTTGTAGAGTTAAATCGATTATGTACACCTTACTATCTCCAAGGCCTTCATAGGTCTCAAGGGTCCTTTTATCTTATTCTTCCTTTGTCAGAGTTTCCATGCCTTCTTTCGAGAGATGTTGAGGGATATTGTTCGATAGTGATTCTTTGTGACCACAATGTTCTTCACGTCATTGATCTCTTTATTCATTTGCTTGTTCTTGGATTTATTAGTCAGCCACCTTATACTCCTTATGAGAGCACTTCTTCATGTTTACCTTTATTTCATTGTAGTACATGCCTCTGAGCATATCATTGGTGAAAGAGATCCTTTTATTCTTGATCATGATTCTAGAACTTTTCCCATGACCCAATATATATGATGACATGACTTAAACTTTGATGCCTACATACCTCATCTTAGCTATTATTTTATCATATCAACTTTATTTGATAGTTCTCCTCGATTGGTGTATCCTTTCTTGCTTCATTTGATCTCACTTGTATATCATCCTTTCTTGAATCCCATAAATGGGACTCCCAATGAGACATCTGCCCTTATATACAGACATTTTTTTGAAGATTGTATCAGAGGATCTTGAAGACCCTTATCTTGCAAGTGTTTCTTCCTTTGATGATGGAGGCCTTCTAAGAATTTTAATCATGATCAATCATTTTTTCAGTGTGGATGAGGCCCACTAATAGGTATGCTCTTCTATATGAATATCTTGAGCTATATCTACGCCATGCTCCTATATTCTAGAAGATATCTCTAACCATGCAATCTGTTCTATTTCTATATGCTCCTATACTACTCAAAACTTTGAAAGAAGAAATTAAGCAAAGAGGTTTACTTAGTCATAGTAGAGATCTACAGGATCTTCCTTTTTTTGCTTCCTTTCTTCTTCTTTCACTTCTTGAGTTACATGAGATTCCTCCTTTTTTCTCTTGTTGTTGTTGTCCTTCTTAATATTAGGACAATTCCTTTTGTAGCATCTATATTCTTGGCATCCAAATCATTGGACTTTTGACATGTAGTGGTCCCAACCAATTTGTTACTTCCCTTGCAAAAATACATTGGACTATACTCAGAAGGGGACATATAATTACTTGATATAGCTTGAGATGTAGTGAACTTGATTTCTTCTTGAAGACTTGATGGCTTGCCTTCCTTAGATCTTGATGTTCTTCAAGTTGCTTTCTTCAAATTGATTTTCTTAATGATGAGATTTTCTTGATGACTTGACTAATAGTGCCTTTCCTTTTTGAAGATGGTGTTGCTTGATTTAGGTCCCTCTTTGATTTGTTCTTCTTGTAGGTGCCTTTATACAAGGATTATCTTCTTTCTTTGTAGTCTTCCTTAATGAATGATAGATGGTATACCTTCTTGTCCTTCATGTGATTGAGACTTCTTCGCTTGATGATTCAACCTTGTAGATGTTCTTGAGATTCCATTTCCTTGATGTGTCACCTCAGCTCCGATACGGTGTTGTAGAATTTGGGGCAATGGGGTATAGCAGGATTCTTCTAGACTTAATAACAGTTTGTGAAGACAAGTCATGCCCCTATCCTAGTGGTATTCTTTCAACCACACATAAGCAGGTACGACACTGCTGTGTTTTTCCCTTTTACCAAATACTTGAGTACATGATCTATGCCTACATCAACACATAGTCAATTTTCCAATAAGTTTTTTTAACAATGCATAAAAAATTACTTATCATCAATTTAACTTCTTCAATTATTATTTCATCATGTCATGTCGTGTGGTCATGCTACATGGCCCGCAACCTACACAACACAACTCCACACTTGAACTTTGACCAGTGTCACCCACTGCCAAGTATGCCACCTGTCCGCCTGACTTTTCATTTCACGGTGCCCAAACTTTGCCCATTAGTGTGGGCCATAGTGAGCCCTCCGCACTACCAAATATGACCCCTCCACTATAATTCTCCCACCAATGCATCCCTTTTGCATGTGGCCTCCTCTTCCTTTTGTTTTCACCCAACTCCTTCCTTCACACTTGTCTTGTGATGTGGAAGTCTGAGTTCGATGTCCCTTGGTTGAATGCCATCCTCCTTACTTATACGCATCCTTTCACCCAAGGTCAGTGACTCTCGGGGATAACAAGGGTCAACTCCATCATCATGCATTCCCGTCTGACCTACCACATAACCTCGACACACCCCATTCCAATGAACCATCACGTCACTTCATGTGCATCATTGCACCCATGGGTCAGCTCCAACACTTAGCAGATTACACCCGTAGCTGCATGTCGCACACTTGCACACGTCCTAACTCGTCCGTACATGGTCACCTCTTTCATCTAGGAACCCAACAAGGGTCACCTGCGCACCTTCTGCTGGTGATTTGCTCATCATGCATGTATCAAGTGATGGGAGCCCTACCCTAAACGATGTGCCAATCATCCTCATACATAAGCAAATTTCGTGCCAAGTTGTCGCATATAACTGAACGCTCACTCAAGTCACATTTAACTGAACAAGGGCACTTGTCGCACATCAAGGCACACCCGTACTATGGGTTCAGTTTTTCGACTCTCTCAGGCGATCCCAACTCAAATCCCTGGAATCGCAGACCCCCCCATATGATGGGACATGGAAACCCTATATTTCATGCACTTTGGTAGTTTCATCACAGTGGGGCAGGGAAACCCCACTTTCCCCGCACTTGGATGGCTTTCGTCGCAACAAGGCCATGGAAACCCTAATTTCTGGAGATAGACCAAGTAAGTGGTTTCCACCCCGCCACAAAATGAAAACCCCATGTTTGCAAGACTTGGGAAGTTCTTCATCATGCCGTAGCATGTAAATCATGAGTTCCATAAGCTTAGGAGATTTCAGTCATGTCGCAACATGGAAACCCAAGTTCCCCACACTAGGGTTGTGGTTTTCACCTGAGCAGGAGATGGAGACCCATAGGTTTTAGGAGTTCAGTGGTTTCCATCATGCCATGGAATATAAGCCCATGGGTTTCGTAGAATTGGGTGGTTCTTTGTCATTCTGCGACATGGAAACCTGAGTTCCCTACATCGAGGTCATGGTTTATATCATGGCGAGACATGGAAGACCTGAGTTTCTCATAACGTAGTGGTTTCTATCATATGCCATGGAATGGAAAGCCCCATGTTCAGTAGATTTGGGCGGCCATTCCTTGTCACGCGATGATATGGAAACCTGAAGCTTCTCATACTTGGGGGGGCAATTCCCATCACACGATGACATGGAAACTTGAAGCTCCCCAAACTTTGGCAGTCTTTCCCTGTCCATGATGACATGCAAACCCGAAGCTCCCCAGACTTGGGCGGTAGTTCTAGCCATGGTACGACATGGGAACCCCGTGCTTGCTAGACTTGGGTAGCAATTTTTTTCATGACACAAAATGGAAACCTTGTGTGTCCACAAATGTGGGTATTAGTTTCTGTCACACCATGAAATGGACACCCCAAGTTCCCCGTGACAGTTGCAAGACTTAGAAACGATAAGTTTCTTAGACTTGGGTGGTTTTCGTCAGTGGTTCTGGTCGCACCACGACATGGAAACGGTGAGTTTCCCAGACTTGGGGAGTGATTTTGAAACACCCCAAGTTCCCCAGAATTGCGAGCTAGTATCCATCGTCATGGAAACCCCATGTTCTCGCATTGGGGCATTGTTGAAAACCTCGAGTTTCCATTGTGTCGTAAAATATGGAAACTCGAGGTTCCATCAAGGGCGGGACATGGAAAGCCTAAGTTTCCCGAGACTTGGCCACCACAAGTTTCGGCCGTGGCACAACATGGAAAAGCTGAGTTTCTCAATATTGGGCATGACATGGAAACCCCATGTTTCCCTAGGTTTGGGTGCGGGGCTACAACTTGGAAACCCCAAGTTTCCCCAGTTTTATGTGTTGGCGCATGACATGGAAACCCAAAGTTTCCCCAAGTTTGGGCACCAACTGAAAACCCCAAATTTTTGGCAGCGAAGCGCTACATGGAATCCCCAAATTTTGGGCACTGGGTGGAAAACCCAGCTCTGGGCAGTGGGGTGCTACATGGAAACCCCAAATTTTGGGCGGCGGGATGATACATGGAAAACCCAATTTTCCTAGGCTTTGGCGCTTTTTTGATCGCAATGTGGAAACCCCAAATTTTGGGCGCCGGGGTGCAACATGGAAACCCTAAATTTCTCAGGTTTCAACACCTTTTCCATTGTGACGTGGGAACCCCAAGTTTCCTGCCCCCAAGCAAAGCATTTCTGAGATGTGAGCAATAAAAAATGTCGTTTTGAGGAAGAGGCAAAGGTGGGAGAGTTGTCTAGATTTGTTTGAATAATGTGTAACAAGAGCGAAGCCTTGAATTGAGGTGACCAAGGGCTAAATCTCAATGGATCATGGTAGCAAGGCCACTCTGCCACTTACAATACCCCACCATGTATTTAAGTTGTCTACAAAGGATTCTTCTCAACGACCGTTTGGAAATAAACTTCAAAGCTACCCCGAATGAGATACATCACGATAGTAGTTTACAAATGCCAAGGGCCCCTAGGGGTCATAAAGTGATGCCCCTACTACAGGACAAGATATAGTCAAATAGTGACATGCACTGCTTCTAGCATGGATTATGAGTTAGAGGCATTCATTCATAATTCGACACATGGTAGCTTCACGCCACTGGCTTTGCAACCAAGCATGATGACCAATTTTGTGAATCAGTGGTTCATTTAGTACTAAGTTGAATTACTATTGTGGTGCAGTTCATCAGTAAGGTAAAACTAAGCTATCTCACAACACTCTCAACCCAACTCACGTTCCCTATTGGTAGGTGAACAATGCTACACTTGATGAATTCTACTTCACAATGATAGGAAGAGCCAACATCGAAGGGTCAAAAATCAACATCGCTATGAATGCTTGCCTGCCACATGCTATTTATCCTTGTGGTAGCTTTTATAACACCTCTAGCTTCAAATTCTAAAATCTAAAGGATAAATAGGCCACGCCTTCACAGATTCTATTCGTACTGAAAATCAAAATCAAATGAGCTTTTACCCTTTTGTTCCAAACCAGCTTTTTTTTCTCATTGAGCTCATCTTAGGACACATAAATTATCTTTTAACAGATGTGTCGCCCCATCCAAACTCCCCACTTGACAATGTCTTCCACTTGGATCGACCCGTCGAAACGTGCCTTAAGGCCAAAAACAAGGGTAGTGCCCCATCTCTGCCCCACTGAATGAGTAAAATAACATTAAAATTAGTGATATTTCACTTGCACTGAAAGCATCTCCCACTTATTCTACACCTCTCAAGTTATTTCACAAAGTCAGACTAGATTCAAGTTCAACGAGATCTTCTTTCCCCATTGATTCCGTCAAGCTCGTTCCCTTGGTTGTGGTTTCGCTAGATAGTAGATAGGGATAGTGGGAATCTAATTAGATGAGCACTGAGCAGAAATCATAATGTGTCAGGATCTGCAGGGACCATTGAAATGCTTTGTTTTAATTAGATAGTCATATTCTCCTTGTCTATACAAGTTTTGAGTCGACTATTCTCAACTAGGGAAAATCCCCCGGAAGGGGGCATTTTATGCCTGTAGCCCAATCGGCATAAGATTGTTTACCCTCGTCATTAGAGTAGCTCAAGCATATTGCTGACATCCCACAAGTTGAGGGCACTGACCCCTAGGCCTAGCCCTTAGAGCCAATCCTTTTCCCAAAGTTATAGATCTGTTTTTCCAACTTCCCTTACCTATGTTATTCTATTAACTAGAGGTTTTTCAACATGGAGACCTGATGCAGTTATGAATATGATCGGGGATGAATGGTACTCGTTCCTATAGATTTTCAAGGGCCGAAAAGGGTGCAATGGACATCACAAGATGTGTGGTGATCTTGAATCTACTGGACCCTATCTCCGGGTGAATTGATTCCATGATGGGAAAGTTGTTAAAAAAAAAGATAACTCTTCCTAGGGCCCTTGATGACGTCAATGGATTTCCTAACATTTCTGCCATGTCCTGGTTCAGGAATATTAACCTGATTCCCTTTCCATGCTCATGTGAAGCACACCCTTAATATAAGGCTTCCCCATCTCTTAGGATCGACTAACTCATGTCCAAGTGCTCTTCACATGGAACCTTTCCCCACTTCAGTCTTCAAAGTTCTCATTGAATATTTGTTACTACCACCAAGATCCGCACCAGGGGTTGATCCACCGATTCTCATGCCCGAGGTTTTTCAATGACCCCTACGTCCTCCTACTCATCAAAGTTAGGCATTTGTTGCAACAGTCAAGTATAGGTTGCGCACTTTAGTGCCATCCATTTTCGGGGCTAGTTTTTTCGGAAAGTGAGTTGTTACACACTCCTTATTGATTTGAACTTCCATGACCACCATCCTACTATCTTAATCAACTAGAATCCTTTGTGGGATCTAAGTTAGCATGCAATTCAACACTGTAAATTGACTTTCGGTTCATCCCACATCACCAGTTCTACTCACCAAAAGTGGCCCATTTGGAGCTCTTGATTCCATGGCATGGCTCAATGGAGCAGCCGCACCCTCTTACCTATTTAAAGTTTGAGAATAGGTCAAGGGAATTATGGCCTCAATGCCTCTAATCATTTGCTTTAGTTGATCAAACTCACACATGAGCTCTAGTTATCCTAAGGGAAACTTCAGAGGAAACTAGATACTAGATGGTTCGGTTAGTCTTTCACCCCTATACCTAAGTCAGACGAACGATTTGCACGTCAATATCACTACAAGCCTCCACTAGATTTTCCTCTAGCTTTGCCCTTCTCGGGCATAGTTCACCATCTTTCAGGTCCCAACAAGTGTGGTCACACTCAAACCCTTTGCATTAGCTCAAGGTCGGTCGATGATGCACCCCCCCAAAGGGGGGATCTTGCTTGTCAGCTTCCTTGCGCTTCGCAGGTTTTCAATCCCGCCAACTTGCACACATGTTAGACTCCTTGGTCCATGTTTCAAAATGGGTCGAATATAAAGGCCGCCAACCAACAGCACAAGTGCGTAGGTGCACATGGCCTGCCACAAGGGTGCAGCCTTCATTCCTTGACCAATGCAATGGAAAATTAACAGGTGGTAATCCACCCACGCTTGTGATGATGCAGCAGCCCATGCTAGTTTGCATCTCAAGTCAAGTGGCAAACCAGCCTGAGCCATTCCACATTCAATCGAGACACATAGACAACCTACATTCACTTCCCTCCCACAATCTCAAGCACTCTTTAACTCTCTTTTCAATTTCATTTTCATATTTCCCTCATGGTACTTATTTGCTATCAGTCTCTTGCCCGTATTTAGCCTTGGACAGAATTTACCACCCAATTAGGGTTGCATTCCCGAACAACCTAACTCGCAGACAATGCCTCATGATGCGGCAGGGTCCTGGCCCAATGGTGTTGTCACCCTCTAAGGTGCCTCCTTCCAAGGTACTTGGCCTAGGTCCGTTGTTGAGGATGCTTCTACAGACTACAATTCAGGCAATGCTACCACCCGATTTTCACGCTAGCTCTTCCCGTTTTGCTTGCCACTACTAGGGCAATCCTTGTAAGGTTCTTTTCCTCCACTTAATTATATTCTTAAACTCAATAGATTTTCTCGCCTGAGCTGAAGTCGCAATTGGAGCTAAATCTTCCCTATCCGATGGGAGGACAAGAGAGAGAAAAGCAAGTTCAAGCACCACACAAAGCCCGCATCAGCTAATGCCAACTGCCCATCTAAGGGGAAAGGATCACCACTCGCCAATGCATGCCACAAAACATCACTTGAGGTATTTTAGCCAAATGCACCACATTGGGCACAAATGACTAGCTTCATTGCTCCCTAACATATTGCAGGGAGCACATTTGAATGGGATGCGACGATAAAACAGACGTGCCCTTGACCGAGGTCTCGGGCGCAAATTACATTCAAAAAATCAATGATTCACGAGATTATGCAATTCACACTAAGTATCGCATTTCACTACGTTACTCATCATACCAACAATCGAGATATCCATTGCCAAGAGTCGTTTCCATGTATTACCAACAAATCCACCACAACACTGAATATGGGCACCCCCTATGAAAAATGTAAGGCTAAAGGTCAAAAGTAGGAAAGGAATAAAAACACATGAAAGAAAGAGAAACAAAGTTGTATATCCCATCACAGGAGGAGGCTCAAACAGAGAAAATTTTTCCTGAGCCCCATGCCCTTGCAAAAGGCGGGGAATGCATGGAACAACAATTGAGAAGTACTAGGGTGGCCACCCTAGGAGCTCATACTTCTTTCAATCCTTCCTGAACATCAACCCACAACAGTTCTTCCTTTTCTTCATAAATCTAGGGAGCAAAAGGAAGAAGGGAAGAAAATAAGGTGAAATAAATAGAGATCAAATGTAGCTATTGACTCACAAGGAGAGGCTCCAACAAAGCACAAGCCTTCCAAGCCATGTGCCTTCCGAAAAAGGGGGGTAATTGAAGGGGATGATGATCGACAAGGACTGGGGTGGCCATCCCAAGATCTCACACTCTGTTTCATACTTCCTGAATACCTATCCACAACAATCCCACCTTTTCTCCATAAAGCTATTTGCCAAAAGGAAGACATGAAGAAAACAACTTGAAGAAGGAGATATCAAATGTGGCTACCAGCCCACAAGGGGAGTCTCAAATGGAGAACAATATTCCCCAACCTGGTGCATTCGAAAAGAGGTGGAACTGTAGGGGACAATGATCAAGAAGGACTAGGGTGGCCAACTCGAGAGCTCGCACTGCATTTCATCCTTCCTGAACACCAATCCACAAAAATCCCACCTTTTCTCCATAAAGCTAGGGGCTAAAAAGAGGAAGGGAAGAAAACAACATGAAATAAAGAGATACCAAATGTGGCTATCGACTCACAAGGGGAGGCTCAAATAGAGAACAAGCTTCCCCAACCCCGTGCCTTCACAGAAAGGGGGTAACCGGAGGGGATGGTGATGGAGAAGGACTAGGGTGGCCACCCCGGGAACTTGCATTACTTTTCGTCCTTCCTGAACACCAATCCACAAAAATAACACCTTTTCTCTGTAAATATAGGGGTGAAAAATTACAAGGGAAGAAAAAAACATGAAAGAAAGAGATATCAAACATGGCTACTAGTTCACAAGGGGAGGCTCAAATAGAGAAAAAACTTCCCAAACCCCGTGCACTCACAAAAAGAGGGGAACTGCAGGAGACAACGATGGATAGGGTGGCCACGTGATGAACTCACACTAATTTTCGTCCTTCCCGAACACCAATCCAAAATAATCCCACCTTTTCTCCATAAATCTAGGGGAAAAGGGAAGAAGGGAAGAAAAAAATACCAAAGAAACAAAAATCCCAAGAAAATAGAGAGGCTCAATGGCACTGTTACACTAAAATTTGTCACCATGACTATCTACAGTTAGTATGGCTCCATCAACAGTCATATTATCCTCCTTGGCAAGCCTTATACCTCTGCTTTCCATGTCAAACTTCAAGAAAGAGAGAAAGTCATTTAAAAACATGTTTATCTCTGGGTACGCAGGTTCTCTCTACCTTACCTGCATGTACGCACTTCAAGTTCATAATACCTGTGTACTTGTACGCTTTGTATATCAAGCGATGGGTGTGTACCCATGTAAAGGTCAAAAGGCGCGAGTTTCATCTTAAAAAAGTTACTTGTGGTCATTTCTAGAGCATTCTAGAAGATTGTTTGACGTGTATTGAGCACCTCCAGATGGTTCATGCATCCCTATAAAAGAGGAACTTATCCCATCAAGAGAGGAGCTACCCCATCCAAAAGAGGGAGTATCCCATTGATGTTGGACCTGAATAACTTCCTCTAGAACACTATAAATACAGGCATTGGGCCAGAGGAGGGGAGGTTGAAAGCTGAACATTCCAAAGGGTAGATGCTGCTGGAATTAGGACTTCCTTGTAGAAGCTTGTGAGGAGAGATTCCCATCCTTTCTTGTTTCATTTGGAAGTGGGTGAGCTTATCAAAGTAAAGGAAAACTCTTGCTGGACCCTGGGAGGAACTTGCACAACACCAAGGCTCAGGTTGTAATGGTTTTTTTTGTTTCCTATTAATACAAATAAGTCCATTCTTCTCAACAATTTGTTATTAATGAGTTGTTTCATATACTCCTTGGTCTATATGTTGAATATGTTTTATTTTATGAGATATTCAGGTGCTATGTAATCGTTTGATTGTTAGTGAATGCAGGTTTCGAAGTGAGGGAGGAGCTCATCCGGATCGACGAGGCTAGACTACTACAACAACATTGGACTACAGGTAGGATCTAAACACTTGATTCTTGTATGGTAAATGCATGTTTAGAGAAGGATTGCTCTTAATTGTCTTGTTTGTCACTAGAAAGTCTTAGGCTTCTAGGGAGGTTGGTTTTTTCCACAAGATTAACTCTTTCCGCATGACAAATTGGCGACTCCACTGGGGAATCCATTGATGTGATTGATTTTTCCTTTGAGTGACACTTTGATCTGAAAAGAGTCATTTCTTTTTTGGTTTTTGGCTGTTTGACTGTGTATTTGGGTGGGCTAGCTTAGAGTTAAGTTAGATTGTAGTTTTTCTTAATTTTTCAGTAGTACGCACCCTCTGAGTTGAGCACAGTGCGTACCTGTATGAACTGCAACTTTGTACACAGAGCGTGCATGCACCTGTGCAAACAGACTACCTGCGTACCCTGTCAAAAATTGAGAAATTTCCATTTTTCCATTCTTTCCCTTAGATTTTGTCTTTCATTAGTTTTTACTGCCCAGATTCATTGGTTATCTGTCATAGATCTTCACCTAAACTTGTTTCGTTAGCATCAAGAGTTTTAGTGAAATTCATAGAAGTTCTAGCCTTAGGGTTTGATTTTTGCATTGGTCCTATAGTGACTTTGACTTTAGAAGTTGTGAAACCTTGGATCTCTCTGGTTTTGTCAGTCTTCTTAGGAGTCGGACCTATCGTAAAGTCTACCTGTGTGAGCAACCTACCTTTGTGTTGTCTCTTTGTGGAATTTCGAAGTAACTTGTTGATTGAAGTTGTGAATTTCATTCTTAAGAAAAAAAACAAAAGAGTTTGATTTTTGTTTTTGACTGGTTTATGATTCTGCATGAGCTGGTCCTTGGTTTGATTGTTGTCGAGTAAAACAAACTGGAATCATTTTAGTAGGCTTTTGCCTCTTTAGATTTGCTTTTAGGTAAATTTCCTTTTGATTGCTTTTGAGTGAGTTTTTCATAGATTTTTATATATTTTGAAATTTCTTTTGTTAAAATAGTTTTATATGCTTTGTTAAATAGGAAAAATACAAAAACATCTCCTTTGCAAAGTTTGTTTTAAGTAGCATTTGAAGTTTTTGAAAGAGAAGGAATTTTCGTGCAAGTAATGAGTGGTCATGTGTTGTATGCTTGGAAAAGATAAAGAGATTGTTTCCTTGATTGTCTGTTAAGAAAGTTGTTTTTATCAAAAATTTGCATTCTCCAACTCTCTTAATTAGGGAATTCATTGAAAAGAAAAAGTAGTGTAAATCATCCTAGGTGCATCTTTTAGTGGATTTGAGTCGAGTCTACACACCATCAGTTTCATCTCCACTACCTTTTGTCTTAAAGAAAAGCCATAAAATTAACGCTTAAAGTAAAATCAACTTAGCAATTTTTCTTTTACTAGGGCTCTGAAGCACCAATATAGATCAGGCTAGTGTCTTGGAGTAGAAGAGTAATTAACTCTCCAAGACTACAAAACCAAACAAGTAGCTTATCTTGTGATAGGATAAATCCAGCTGTTGCATTTATACTGTGGGAAAGCTCCTCTTAAAGGAGAAGCACGAGCTCGTGTCCGAACCAGTGAGGGGATCAATCCTCCCTCGTTGGGAACGACGCCAGACACGCACGTATTACAAACGGTAAACCTCAGATTATTGTTGAGGAGCCAGGGGATCACTTATCGGTAAACCTTGGATTGACCATTGTCAAGGAGCCGGTAAGGGGATTGAGCTTGTTACTCTGCCCTTGCGTGTTGTCGGAGTGTAGACTGTTCCCCCAGATATATTTGTTGCTGTTGGTAACCTTAGTGGCCATAATCCTAGGATTCTACCCAAGGTGACGGTGGTGGGAAGATCCCACTGTACCTGGAGCAGACGTCGGCTAGACTCACTTGGATTTTCTGGGGGGTTCCCTTCACTCGAGACGGTTAAAGTGGAGGAACTTGGTCCAGTCTATTCATTAAGCAGGTTGCCGGGGTAACTGTTCCACCCGCTATTTCTGTACTGAATCCTACGAGGTTGGATTTCATCACCAATTAGTGTTTTTGGTCCGGAAGCTTACTGTTTGTGTTTGGTTTGACGCCCTAGATTCTTTAGGCGTATGTTTCAAATTTGATTGGTTCTTTAGCGACTTTAGGTGGTTTTCTTTTGAGATTTTCTTTGTTTTCGTGTGTAGTAGTTAAAGTTTTTAGCTGTGGCTGAATCACCGAGACGCTCCCGTAGACTTCGGGGCGAGTCTCCTGAAGTTGTTACCGTGGCTGATTTGTTGAGGCGATCCCATAGATTACGGGGTGACCCTCCTGAGGAGGTCCCATCTCATTACGAAGGATTGAAAATCCTTGTAACTACTCCTGGCGGCAGTAGAGTAAGTCCACCTGAAGAAGGAGAGTCTTCATTGGTAGTCCACCCAGATTACCAAAATTTAGAAACAGGTTACGATCCTGAAGCTGTTGGGGTTTCTGAGCTTACTGGTAGTGTTGCATCTGCCAATGATATAGGTGAAGAACCTCAAATATCCGAACCTGTTACTCTGTCTTCTAGTGTTCCTGGTTCACCTAGGGTAGAAAGAGTCATCACCGAAAATATTCCTTCTGGTTTGATTGCTATTGAAGAGCTTGCTCCAGAAGAAGATCTAGGCGCTTCTTATTCTAAAGAAGATCTACCTTCTCTCGATCTAAGAGAGCGTGAGTATATACTTTACAGTCCTCCTATAAGTACTACTTGGTATCTTTTGCTAACCAATTTTTTGGACAACTCAGTTAGTTTTTCTCCACCTCGTTTTCCTTTTCCACCTAGAGGTTTTACTACTCCTGTATATATGTCTAGTCCGTCATCTCCGGAAG
>APFE030626202.1:112290-154654 GCA_000404065.3 Pinus taeda
TAACATTGAAAGGAACATAATGAAAAATCAAGCTGGTAGTCCTGGTTTTGGGATCCAGGGGAAAATCTCTGTATATATGTGTTTTATGTGTTATGCTCTCGCATTGTTTATTTTATGTGTTTTTAGAATTCATATGTAGGTAATTTCTGTACGGGGTTAAAACCTACACCACTAACATTTCTTCGAGAAAAAAATAATGAAAATCCACGCTGTATTTCTTCTAAAAAATGACGGAGGGTTTATTGCACAATATCATGTACTTCCTGCAACACCGCAAAACTCAAATGAAAACAAAGGTTATCCATATGACATGAATTCCAGCAAAAAATATGACACTAGGTGACTCAAAGAAGATTAGAAACTATATGATGATCAAGAATGGTGGCATTCACATTCAAAATAGTAGAGTTGATCTCATATTCAGAACATGAATTTGAGGTTAATTATGCAGTGGTAGAATGATTTAGGGAAAAAATATGGTTCTCTAAAGATTGTAGAAACAAAATCTACTTGTACATCTCACCATGTTGGCAACACTGGTGAAAATCATCAACATTGTCAAAACAACCATTTAATACCCATTCTCATTCTGGACACAAACATTCTCATTTGAAGCATAGCCATTCTCATTCAGGAGACAAGTATTCTCATTTGGAGCATAGCAATTTTCATTACAGACGCGCACATTCTCATTTTGAGCATAGCCATTCTCATTCGATACATGGGAATTCATTCATGGAGAAGAACCTTTCCAACTTGGGGCATAATAATATAGTGGAACTTTTCATGTCTAAGGATTACTGACATATTCATCATAATATGGAAGGTATTTTCTTAGCCATCTTAGCATATACTTGAGTGGGGGGGTCAATGAGATGGAAAAAATTACCCTCTTATTTAAAATATCCACATGAGGAAATATACTTTGTAGATCTAAAAAAATTATAACTAATATTTACCAGATGAGCAGAAAGGCCATTCAATGGGCTGAATTAGACCTTCTCATCTCTTACTACATGAAATACTACTACAGTGGAGGTTATAAGAATTCCCTTTCTTAAACAAGCTACCTTATCGGTGTGATGTTTGTCAAACCTCAGTCTTTAGACAACAACAATTAGAGAACATATAGTTTCCATATCAAGACATATACATTGCCTCTAATAGAGGAAGATAATTTGGAATACACCCAAAGCTCTTCTATATGCAACATGATAACATCAACAAACCTGTTACTACTCTTCCCTGTGAAAGTGGAAAGAGACACTACATGCACAAACCCAAATTTCTGATGGAAAACAAGGAAAACATAGTCCCAACCCAAGAGACACCACTCATTCAAATATGCCATATTTTTTTTTCCGAAAAGCACAAGTTCTTGACTCTTACCCATGCAAGTAATAAAAAATTTTCCTTCTTTAAGAGTTTAATTTTTCCTTTGAATGTGAATATTGTTCACAAAATGTTGTCACTTCCCCAGAAAATATAGAAAAATTCCCCCTGCCATCATTCACATGAACCTTAAATTTAATATTTGTAGCGTCCATCATCAACAATACAATAGGCATAATAGAATACCATGACATCTTTCTCAAGGGAAGTGCACAAGATCTACTTATTGTTCATTCTACCTTTGAATGTGAATAATGTTCACTAAAATTTGTCACTTCCTTGGCAAATAGAGAGAGTAATCCCCTACCATCACTCAGAAATGCCTTAAATTTAATATTGTAGCATCCGTCATCAGGAATCCAAACTAACTAGGCAGAGTTGAATCCCATCACTTCCTTCTCAAGGGAATTGCACAAGATCTATTTATTTTTCACTATGCAAGCATGGGAACCTTTTGTGTCATCCCATTTTATAATGTCTTTAAGGATTTAAGCACAATCACTATCCCCATTGTGCTTGAATTTTTTCCCTTATAAGAAAATAAACCCACCACTAGATATAGATGTTTTGGTTATTGAGTTAGGTGTAGACAAACAAAATAGGAAAAATAGCCATCTACACATGGGTGGAAACCCTGGCTTCGTTAACCCAGAAAATCACAAAAAAATTCAAGATCCAACATCTACAATCTAAAGGAGACAATCCCGAATGGTGCTCTTAGAGAAAGGTCAATCATGTACTCTTTATTCTATAGGCATGAGTTCCCTACATATCATCCCCTTTTATAATGTCTTCAAGCACCACCACTCCCTCCATTGTCCCTTTTGTCTTCATTAATTCCCTGCTTTGCATGGCAACATAATAAACCAAATATTTCCTCAACACTCAAAGAATTAAATAAGGAATTGTATAAATCATGTGGTCATTTAGCTATATACCTATGTACTTTTCCATCAGTTGCCTTACCCTAGGCATAACCAAATGCCACAATGGAAAATTTCCATGAGCAAGTAAGAAACACTTGAAGTATAAGGTTGTTCTTCGTAATCCAATAAAATTTGTATTTTTCTTCTAATAAAGACATTAACCTCATTCTTGAAGTAGGGTTGACTAGACTAATGTAATCTCCTAGGAGGACCCATTGTGAAACTTGAGAATGAGGCATTGGGCTCTAGGACCTCAACGAAGATCAATATTTAGTTAATATTTACTCTATTAAAAATAATATTTTTTATATTTAGTGATTTAGTTTTTCAATATGCTCCTCCCAAATCTTTTATTCCTTTGGTGTACCTTTGCACCTTTAGGGGAAATTGCTAGTAAATAATTAGATAAAAGTTATTATTTATGGGTTCACCTAACTCATGGGGATTTGAACTTTGAATCTCATGATTTTACATAATACTTCATAGAAAGGTGATTATCAATTTAGTTACACTCTATGAGTTCATTTTTTTTTTTATATGCAATTTTTTTTAAATTGCTTGAACTAAAACTTTCGTATAAATTTGCAAGAAATTAGATACAATAAAACGATCATATATATATATATATATTTCAAAACTATACATAAAGAAATCCAAAAAAATTAAAATACATAAACATCAGTATATGCATTTTAAACCTTCATTTTTTCTTTCTAAATGAAAAGTCATAAATTTGATTCTTGTATATGTCTTATACTGACATCTGAATTTTCTTTTGGCTATTGAACACATATATGAAAGAGATAAATAACAATAATTTACTTATTTCATAGATAATATTTTAGTATTTAAATTTTTTCTTATTGTAAAAAAACTTTGTATATATTGTAGAGAAAAAATATACAAAAATGCAGTTAACTATTTTTTTATATTAATTTTTTGTTAGGCATTAACATTGTTTGTTAAATATTTTCATCTAGTAATTATGAAACCATGAATGCATTATGAAGGAACCAAGTAATATTAGTATTTGATATCATTTAAAACTAGGGAATAACAACTATGTGATTTATCTTTCTCACTTAATAGAGATATATATATAAATAAATTTTGAAGGAGGTTGAAAGAGTACCTCTAGCATAAACTCTAGTTTAATCTAAAAATCCACTGTCATGCCCTTATAGTCACCCACATCGAAGGTTGAATTAGTGCACCCAAATGGCCCATCACTATAGGTTTGTTGTGCATCATGAGTCATTTCATCTCATCAATTTTCTCAATTTGAAACTACATGATTCCATACTACACCTCACTTTTTATATTTCATGATTATAAAAATTCATAAGTCTAACACTTATTGAATTATATAGATAAAGATTCCATACAATTATTCCTTAACATAACCAACATGCAAATGATATGAATGAAAGTAATATTATAGAATCAACTACCCAAGAGGCCTAAAAATGGTCAAATATTCAAATATGTTACAACCAAGTGAACGCTAGTCTCGTATGGTAATTTAAAAATTAAAAGAGTACACAATTAATACAAACATGTCCCCAAATTTCCTATTTGATTTATTGTCATTGATCACAACTTTGTCATAGATCAAAATCGTTCCACTTGATAGAAATAGTAAGTACTCTCTTATGCATGCAATGTATGAAGAGTTAAGAGAAGTGAAGAAAAAAAGTTACATCTCATATTAGAAGTCAAGTGAATGAGTTAAAATTTAATGCCTTGTCAGGAAAAACTAAGTTAAGGGAAAAAAATGTTGATTTATGTTAGTGAAGTCAGAAAAGTTTAGTTAAAGCATCAAGTCATAGTTTGCATGAGGAAAAGGATGCTAGAGTTTGCATGATTCCATATTTAGAAATTTTAGTGCTTATATACTTATGGTTTGGTCATTGTAACGTGAAGTAAGAAGAGAGAATAACAACAACTCAGTGGATGTATATGAGAGAATAATTAATGAATATAACTTCTTTATACAAACAAAAGCTTGTGTACTTATGTGTCTTGTGTTTACATGTTTATCTCTACCTCTAAATAACAAGTAGTATCATATAAAGGTTTAGAAAGAATTCAGAGAACCAAAGGAGTTAATAAGGTCATGAGCTACTTCCACTAATAGCCTTGGCTATTGTGAGTAGCCCACAAATCAATGTTTGCATATGTTGGTCCATAAGTAGAAACTAGAGCTTGTTTAGAGTTTGTAAACCCAACTACTAAAAGATTAGGGTGAGTAGCTTACAGCTCCACTAGCATATGAAGAGGAAAGAGCCACCACCATTGACCAAAGGAGTCTCCACTATAATCTATAGTCATAAGCCTCCATAAGAATCTACATAGAAGAACTTAGCAAAGTTGCTAGTAGTTATTGGGAGCCATTATTAAAGTGAAAGTTAAAATATTTAGTTTTAAATATAACCAAGTGTATATGACGTTAATTTCTATAAGGTTGACACAGTATGTAAAGAAGACAATAGAAAAAAGAAAGATGATGGTCATGGGTCACAAATAAGGAATAAAGAAAACTGAGAAAAGAAATCTAATGATCCGAATAGAAAATGACATCAACCCATGGTATTCGTCCACCCATGTTATTCATCCACCCATGGAATTTACCCATGGTATTGTAAGTGGCATCCACCCATGGTATTTTAAGTGACATTTTCCCATGGTATTCATTCACCCATGGTATTTCCCCATGGTATTTTGACATCCACCCATGGTATTCATTCACCCATGGAATTGACCCATGGTATTATAGCTGAAAAATACTATAAGTAACAAGTCACATTTTGTAAAAGGACAAATTGCCCACCACAGTGTAACTTTTATAGTAATTATCTATTTTAATGAAAAACTTTCCTTTGTGGTTTTATTTACAGTGTGTTCTCTTCTTTCCTTTCTGGAATTACACTTTTTCAGATCTTGGGGGCCTCCCCCCCAAGATCCATTTCAATTTTTTTGATCTGTGGGGTCTCCCCCCAAGATCCAGATCAATGGTATCAAAGCAGGTTATGATTCCACGGGAATGAGAGTTTGATTCATATTTCAATTTCAAAATTTGTAGAAATATTCAACAAACTTCAAGCATGTTCTACGTCCTCCATAGAGCATTTTCTAAGGCAGGCCAAGCGGGAAGAATTTTTTTTTTTCATTTTTTTTTGCAGGGATGTTTTTGAGCCACGAGTTTGAAGATCATATATAAAATCTTTGGTGAAAAAATTACAACAACAATTAAAATATCTAGATTTCTTATGAAAAAACATCCAAATTCAAAAAAAAAAATCGGCTGATTCAGAGTTCAAATGAGGGAGATATTGCTGATTTAAAATTAGCTATGTTATAGAAATGTTTTTGATGACAATTCGTGGACGGTTTCTCTCCTATATTATTTTGCAATTTTGGTGCATTATTTCAGAAATATTATTGTAGATTTGAGCTCCTCTCAAAAAATTTCTCAATTTCAAAAAAAAAGTGGGTTGAATTGGAGTTCGAATGTGGGATATATTGCTGATTTAAAAACAACTATTGTTTCAGAACTTTTGTCACGACGGAAAAGTTGCAGCATGAATCTGAGATTCGAGAGTGTCTTGATAAGGATTTCCAACACATGGGAAGATGAAAAATGGTCCTTCTATTTCCAAAATCAAGTTATAATAAATATTCTGAGTTATATTGACTGAGTTATGTCCATTTTAATTCTGGAGCAGCATTCGAAGCAGGTTCCCTTTGGAGATGTGCCCTCCCACCCTGCTTTAGTAGGCACGTGCTTCACATTCATCAGTTTCAGCATAGTAGCATTCGGCTTGGGTTCTTTGGAGATGTGCCCTCCCACCCCAAGCTATGTAGGCACCTACTACTTCATCAACAACCAACATCATGGTTATGGGTCAACCACCCAAAATCCTTGTCATCAAAGTCCATTTTCTAAGCCACACACTGTTAGTATCACAGTGGGTCACAAGCATTAGAGGGTATCTCTATCCTTAGATCTTCATTTGTAATGGTTATGGGTCATCCACAAACCCACACTTCATGAAATTCCATCCGCTAGGCTGCACACTCTCAGTATCACAGTTGCTCACAAGCATTACAGGGTATCTCAATCCTCTGATTTCCGTTCATCATGGTTATGGGTCATCCACAAACCCATAGTTCATCGAAGTCCATTTACTAGGCCGCACACTGTTAGTATCATAGTTGGTCACAAGCATTATAGGGTATCTCTATCCTTGGATCTTCATTCATCATGGTTATGGGTTAACCACATAAAACCCTTCTCTTCATATTCAACAAAGGCTTCGCAGGAGGGAACTTCATGCAATGGGGACCATTGCTTCTTAAGGAGGGAGGAATGATATAAATATAAAATGGAATCAACCCATGGTATTCATCCACCCATGTTATGCATCTGCCCAAGGAATTTACCCATGGTATTATAAGTGGGATCCACCCATGGTATTTGTTGGCAAGAGGTCCCCTAGGGGTGAATTTTGGGGTTAAAAACCCAATTTTTGGGGAAGAAGGCCTGAAGTTTGTATAAAGAAATGTAAAGTCTCTGCATTTTGTGGTCATGAAGCATGAATATATCTAAAGTTAAAAATGGTTTTTCGCCCTTAGTTTAGATTGGTTGTGTCGGTTTTAGAGATCTGCCCTTGGTCTGTGGACCATGGGCTTGTATAAAAAGGAGACTTGTAGGGGAAGTAGAAGGACTTGATGAGTCTGTAAAGAGCTAAGAGCGAGATTCTTAGTGTAGGAAGAGGCTCTGTAGCTGAGTGCGCATATGCCTAGGGTAGAAGTCTACAGCTAAGTGTGCGGACCCATACAACTGTGTGTGCAGGGCATATAGTCTGTATTGAGAATCCAAATTATCAATAAAGAGAGGTATTATGAAATTACTATGTATTTTCCATTTGTGTGTGCGTTATTTTACTTCTGCTATGAATGATGTGTTTATTCTATGTTGAACATTGGGGTTATGAATTAATGCTATATTGATGCCTGAATCTATGTAATTCACTTTGTCATGTGAACGCAAGTAAGAATATATGTTACGCGAAGATAAATGTAATGCATGTTGAACTTAACCGATACCTAAGCTAATCTGGGTGGACACAGAAGTAAGAATAATTACATATGCATGTAAGCACCTGATCTATCTATTTAGGGTCCACAAAGGATCATCGGGGACTTCTACGGAGGGTCCAAGGACGACTAAGAGAAGTACATTGATAAGCCCTAAAGGGCTTATCGATCTACTTGAAGCAAGAGTGAAGGTCTAAAAGCCGAAATCACAACCATCTCAAGGTGGAAAAACTTGGTTCCTACATCCCCCCATACTGCTTCGGGTGAGACTTCAGTCTGCGCTCCACGGATTGATGCTGAAAGGGCCAGTAGTGTAGGGATTTTCTTGACTGCTTAATGCTGAACCTGGGTCAGGGCCTAGCAAGCCAACAAATGGTTCCGTTGCAGGGACCGGAATCTGCATGATGAGATGTGTGATGTCGTTCTTTGGAATCCAACTAAGAAAGAGATCAGAAACTGGTCGGATAGAAAGATCCATGAATTCATGGTGCAAGAGAACAAGGATCCATGATTGACAAAAGAACAACAGTTGGACAGATATCTTTACACACAAATACACAAAATCTTCTTTTTCTTCTTCCCGGTTGAGCTATATGAGTGGATTGCGAAGTTGGCAAACAACCAAGGAAGGTGGAGGCTTGACAATCCGATTGCTTGGACACCAGAGTTAGTGTGGATATTAGAAGTCTCTGAAGATAAGATTGTGCACGTTGTCGACCATTGGCTCGACCACATCATAGGAGGATTTATAACAGAGTTCGCAGTCGATACTTCTTTCAGCTACAGTGAAGCAGAGCGCAGCTTCTTCAAAGGACCACGAGGTAAGTATTTGAAATCATTAAATACTTGGATTAAGATGCTCTTGTGTGAAAATCAGGTCATGCAGTTACCTTGATGTTTGGAGCTACACGAAGTGGAAGGTCCATGAGGGATGGAGGAAGGAAAGGTCCTGAGTATAGCCCACTTATTGAACCTCCTTTGAGTGATGACGAAAGAGTAGTGCAGTCTTCTCCACTAAGTGCTATTCAATTGATAAGACAAGGGTTCCTGTGAATACCTACACTGCCCCCATCCTCGTCCCATCCATCCACACCACCTCCATCCTCACCTCCACCACTCAACCCATCACCCACACCACCACCACCTCCACCACTGTTCAACATGGTGAACACCATAAAGCTACTAGTATTCAAAGGCATAGGGAATGAACATCCAGACTGGTTTTGGTTCATTGTGAAGGCTGTGTGGGAAGCTCAGGGTATCACGAACGACCAAATGAAGAAAGACATGTTGGTTAGTTCTTTGCAGGACCACACACTAACGTGGTACATTAAGTACTGTACTGATAACCTAACATCTGTGTTGGTAGATATCTAGGTTGCACTGAATAGAGAATTTAGTAGACCTAAGTCTCAAGCACAATCAATTGTGGGATTCAAGGAGATCATGATGAATCCCGTGGAGACAACCTGAGATTTGGATCAAATATTGAAGTGTACAATCTGTGAAGCCAACATGAACCTAACTTATGGGTAGCACCACGAATGGTTTGTGGCCTCGCTCCTGCCCCACCTAAGGGTTGCACTATCACAATAGAAGATTGGGACCCAAGCAGAAGTTTTGGAAATTGCGATGAGACTGCATGAGACACCAATGCAAGATGCTAATTTTGGGGTTCAACAGATTCACATGTAGTTACAGAACCTTTGCCTTGAAATGAAAAGTCTGAAGAAATATAGAACAACTCAGTCAGAGGCACGTGAAGAAGTTTCGTACCTAAAATGCAAAGGTCAAGGGCATGAAAAGGATCAATGTCTAGTTTTTGCAAACTATGTTGCAGTAGGGGGGCTAATGTCTGTAAGGCTGGAAGCTGTGGCGGGGCCAAGTGTAGGGTCTGCGGTATGGTGCACCATATGCCAAGTCATTGAGAAACATGCAACCGGCAACTTCCATGTGCTACATAAATTTGTACAGACACCACAACAACTCTTTTGCAATTTCTGTCAATCAGTAGGTCATGATGAGCACAATTATCATAGCTACAAATTAATGATGGGCAGGACACCTTCATACAGGGTGTAGGTAGAAACACAACCTCCAAACCAAGGTGTTGGGGGAACGCGAGGTGAGTATCAGGGGCATGACCAAGGCCGGGGTGGAGGGAGGCCTGGTAGTGGCCGAGGGTAGCTTACTTGTTACAATTGTGGAGGACCAGGACATTACATGAGAGACTACCTGAATATGACGTGACTGTCATGCTGCTACTGTACTCAGTTTGACCATGTCACTAAGGATTTCCCTATATTGTTGGGTTAGATTCACGAAAAGGGGGCGCAACTCTACAACTGACATAGAACCTCCAGATGATGAAGGTTGAGCCTCACGAGGAAGACCCTAAGGTAAACATTATCCTGCGGAGCAGAATGATAGAAGGTGAAGGATAAAGGGAAGCAACCTGTAGAAGGTGAATGGGTCCACAGAGCACTAGAAAAGGAGACAGGGTTTGATTTGCAGTGTGCAACTGGAACTTTTATGGAATCAAAGAAAAGCTTCACCGAGGTCTATACCTCAGGAAGTTAGGAGAAACTAGTTGAAGAAATGAACCCATCCATGATTACCACATTCTTGGAGACCTGCATGAAACTACTCCACAACAATGATATCTCCATACCAATGGTCGAGTGAAGAGATGAGGAATAAATGTTCGTCGGGAAAACTTTCCTCATAAACAGTGTCCTCTCCACAAGGCAGCTCGGAAATTAGCTCGGAAAAAACCATAGATTTCTTGGCTTTGGCGGACAAGAACTCGAGATCAAATTCTTGTAAAATGACAATCCATTGATTATATTTGCCCCCAATCACTCACCTACTGAGGACAAACTGAAACGGATTGACTGCTGCCAAGACAAAAGTTTTGCGTAGCAGAATATAATGACGGAGCCGCTGGACAACATGGACAGCTGCCAAGGCCAACTTCTCAACTGGAGAGTAGCGAAGTTCAGGACCTATCAAGCTTCAGCTCAAATAATAAATCACATCGTCTGTGAGAGCATCGTCTTCCTGAACGAGAACCATACCAATGGTTGATTCTGCTGCAGTGAGATATAAAAGGAAGTCCCTACCATAATCTGGTGGACTCAAAAGTGGGGCAGAGACTAATGCCTTTTTCAAAGCATCAAACAACCACTGCGCAAAGTCATCCCACACGAATGGAACCCCTTTGCGGAGCAAACGCATAAACCCTTTAGTGATCTTGGCATAGTTCGCTATAAAACGTCTTAATAAATTAGCCTTCCCTTGAAGACTTTGAAGTTGTCACATGGAGGACGGGGGAAGCAATTGGACTATTTCTTCCACATTGAAGGGATCAACCCTAATCCCTTCATTTGACATGATGAACCCTAACAACTGACCGGACGTAACCGCAAAAAGGCACTTGTTTGGATTCAACCGGATTTTATAAAAACGACATCGCTTAAAAACCATTTGAAGGTGACTGGGGTGATCAGCTCTCTTTCGAGAACGAGCAGCGAGATCGTCCAAGTACGCTTCGATGATATGTTTGATGTCATGGAAAGCATATGACATGGCCCGCTGGAAAGTAGCTCCAACATTTTTGAGACCAAACGGCATCTTTTTGTATGCAAAAGTACCCCAGGGACATATAAAAGCCGTCTTATGTTGATCCTCAGGATGGATAGAAATTTGATTATAACCTGAAAAGCTACCCATAAAGGAAAAAATCTCATTACCCGCACACTCGTCAATAATCTGATCAATGAATGGCATGGGGTAATTATCTTTTGGACAAGCCTTGTTTAGGTCCCTAAAGTCGATGCATACTCGGATTGTTCCTTGCTTTTTATCCATAGGGACTGGATTAGAAACCCAATCGGTAAGAGGAACAGGCTATATAAAACCCGCCTTAAGTGGCTTTTCTACCTCAGCTTTAATGGTTGCCACTTTCCTAGGATTAACCGGTCGAAGCCTTTGACGAATTGGCTTGGCGTTTTCATACATCTTGATCTCATGTTGAACTATAGAAGGATCGATGCTAGGTATTTCTTCATAAGACCAAGCAAATACATCTCGAAATTCCTTCAAAAGGTCGGTGTAAATTTGAACTTCTTCAGGGGAACATTCAATTTCGATGAAGAGATTCTCGATCACGTTAGGGTCCCTAGAGATGTTTATAGATATCGTTTCTAAAATCACCGACATATTACCTTCAGCACGAAAGTGTGCTAGAGCCAAAGGATTTGATATCTTACAAACATCACTAGTGAATAGCTTTGAGAACCTAGATTCCACTTCCTGCAATGGAGGAAGGAAATATGAACGATGGTGTAATTCTTCCCAAGGTCGATCTACACCCATCATGACTTCAAGGATTACTTCTTCAGAAGGTAAAACTGTATCTAAGTAGTCCAAGACAGAGGTGGAATCAAAGGCCCAAGCCGGGGCCACATGACCATTTAGCTCCTCTTCGGAAAAAGGAGTAGAATGGTCGTCTGCAGATTTAATGATAGACTGATATCTAAGCTCAACCATAGACATAGGGAATGCCATTTCATTAAGTTGTCCTTCAGCTAATGTGGTCGTAGGTGAAGGCAAGGTCCAAGGGTCTGAAAACTAATGAGGGTTATCCACTAAGGGGACAGTAGAGTAAGAAGTTGCTTGAGGATCAACTGGACAATAATCCAACTGATCAACCTTAACGATTTTCCCTTCATGAGGAAAGTAGATGACACGAAACAGAGTCGAAACGACAACATCCATCTCGTATACCCAGTTCCTTCCTAAGAGGATATTATAGTCTAGGTTAGCATCTATGACCTCTACTTCAATATTGATGACCTTTCCTCTAACACATATAGGAAAGGTCGAGATAATCCCATGTGGCTTGTGAGAATGGACATCAAATGCAGTCAGGAGGGTAGGTGAAGGAACAACCGAAGGAGATCCAATGGCCTTCTAACATGACACCGACATGACGCATGTGGAAGCTCCTTCATCAATAACGGTGCGAAAAATGTTAATCTTTCAGTATGTAGACTTTATTTGAAAAGCCATGTGATGAGGGAGTCACTTTTTGACATTTAACATGTCAAAAGTGAGCACTAAAGAGTTGGTTGGATCAACTGCCCCAATTGCCGAGAGTAAAGCACTTCGCTAAGCCAGACATGACTGGAGAACCTCTAAAGCAGACATGGTGCATGGACTCTGGGCCAGATCCTCCACAATGGAATAATTCTAGGTGGCCCTAGCGTTAGGATTAATAGTCACCTGTTTAGCAGAACCTTTCAGTATCCGTGGTATAGTCTCAACATGGTGTCGCTCAATATGAAGGTCGGTATTTTCGAGAGCAGTTTTGTCCTTGGAAGATTCGGCTTCATTGTAATCACATGACCGAGTAGCCACGTGGACATTAGAACCCATCATGAAAACATTTGATGATTTTTTCCCTTCCTGGCTGCCCCCAGAGGAGGTACCAGGATTTCAACTCGTGCCAGCAAGCAATTGCTGCCCTTGGGGAAAAGGGCTGGTTAACACAGCTTGAGAACTAGAAGCCCCTTGCTGCCCTAACAAGCATTGAGTTTTGTGAATATTTGGGCAAAGATGAGTTAAATGGTCTCCACTACACAACTTGCATGGAAACTTGACTTTCTTTTTAGACTCATTTCTACCCCCACCAGCATTATTTCCAGATTTATTTATGTCAGGCTTCCCATCCTGATTCTTTTTCTTACCTCGTCCTTTCTTTTTCCCATTGGAGTTTTGATTTCCTTTGGGGTTATTAGATTGGACGACATTAATTGAAGAGGGTTGGGAAGATGAAGTGACTTGGTTGTTCAGTTTTCAATGACAACTGCTGCAATTGGCTCAACAAGTTCATCGCATTTGTGTCTACCGATCCAACTATCCCATCGGCATGGGGACCTACCTTCGACTTGGCTATGTCAACCTTCGACCCAGGAGCGTCTGGCAAGTATTTTTGGAGGATCCCAAACTGAGAGTAGATCAATTCTAATTGTTGGGCCCTAAAAATCGCTTGCTCCTCAAAATAGACTTCGGACATAGAGACGTCCTTAGAGATCTCAGGTTGTAAAGATTTTAGAAACCATTCGAGACGGTACTCTGGAGGGATTTTGGCTTTAATGAGCCTCTTTCTCCGTCTCCATTCTTGAATATGGTCAGAAATGTGAGTTGCCGTGTCGTGACGAAAGGTGGCCAGAAGTTCGGTTCCAGCATCAGAACAGACAGGCAACTGGGAATGATTTAGGAAAATGTTAGCTAAGCCGGAAAAAGATGTAAAGCTACCCCCTGGCAACTCTATATACCATTTGGTCGCATTACCAGTCAAGGCACGTTGAAAAAGTCTCAACCTAACTGAATCATCAATAAGGGAGTTCGACGAGCGCCACAAATGGAATGTGGTTACATGGTCGCCTGGGTCTTCACTTCCCTTTCCTTCGAATTTTTGGAATGTCTGAAGGGAGTTTGGTTGGGACCAGTGTCTAGGCTAGATTATATTTAATTGGATCGTTTATTAACTTTGTGAGGTCTGGCAAATTTAGAGTTGCTGGAAATGGAAGCCTAGGAGGACCTTGGGAATTCCACCCAGACTGGGCAGAGCCCCCAAAGCTCTGCAAATGTTGGCCTGGATTTTGGAAGGCACCAGGCTGCTCGAAGTAACCAGCAGAACCCATTGAACCAAAAGGCAAGCCTTGTGATCCAACATAACTTGGAGTTTTACCAACTTCGGCCGCAGAACCTCCATAACTGGCAAAGTTTCCTCCTAAAGGATTATAAGGAGTTGACAACCCCTGATAAGGATTCCAAGCCGAGGCTAGGGGAGGAATACTTTTGAATGAACTAACCGTGGAGTACGGCCTATTCCCTTGCTGGCCGACAAATGGATTCCCAGTTCCCACACTACTAACCACAGGGTTAGTCCAACCTTGAAGAGGATTGCTACTTTGTCCAAAAGAAGAGAAAGGCATAGATCCAATTGTTGGGTTGGAATGTGGTATATGACCACTTCCAAAAGGAAAACCCTGGAATGAATCCGATCCACCCGTCATGGATGTGGCGGCACTAAACGAAACTGATGGAATACCCTGTGAATGGGTACCAAATGGGAAAAATCCCGAACTAAAAGCATTGGTTTAGGATTTTCCACTCATAGAAGGAATGGAGGTAGACCCAACTAAAGATGTGCTAGCGAAAGACCCGATTAAAGCAGCAGAGGGGATGGAAATAGTTCCTCCCCCTTGTATAGTATTGGAGTCTGCATAGTCGTAGCACTTGTAGTAGAAGCCATGCTTCCAGTAGTGGTCATCGATGGTAAGTGTGTAATGTGACCTGGACTTGATGGTCAATGCGTTGGAGGCCCAATGTATTGTAACACTTCTGGATGACTAGAAGGTAGGGGAGAATTCGGAGCTGCTAACGACTCTAAGAGTTCTTCTACCTCTATGTTATCTACTGCCCGAAAGAGAACTCGAGAAAGTACTGGAGTACTTCTCTCTTGTTCTGTAGAAGTACTAGGTCTATCTTGAACACTAATGCCCCCAAGAGGAGGATCAATCCCTGATGCATCAGCTACCACGGGATGATACCCACTGGCAGTATTACCTCAGCGCCTTCTAGGTGAAGGCTCTAAACTTGGTGGTGAAAGACCATGAAGTCTTTGAGACCGTCTAGTTGATCGGTCAGCCACTTTGAATTTCTTGTTAAGATCTAACTAAAGACTCAAAAAATTGAAAGCTAGGCCAACTAGGAGCATAGAGCACATACTATAAAGTCCCTAAAGATATCAGCCAGTCAAACAACTTCCAAGTATTTCCACTCCGAGTGATTAGGACCAGACACCAAAATACAAGAAAGTGAATTAAGGGGCCTTTGAAGATAGTTTTGGATAATGATGGCCCAGTCCTATCAGCGAAGGTAACAGAGGAAGTTACGCTAACCTCCTAACAACAGTCTGCACTGGTGCAAGCCCCAAAACTTCACAAGGGTGCCCTCCAGTAGTACCACTGAGAGTGATACAACGTCGACCTCAGGTGCCATGGGATTCCCCTCTGCAGCCAACTGTGTAGATCCCTAGGAGTAGCAACTAAGGTTACCAACTCGTATGAGTATCCAGGTGGAACAGTCGTGAGGTAATTTCAGACAAGTAGGAGAGGGGGTATCTCTCTTCCCCGTCTTTACAGACCCTCGTGCTTAACTCCCAGATCTAGAGCTTTCTTGGTCTTCCTAACACTATTGGATTTTCACTCTTTATTCAGAATCTTATGTTTGACAGTTTAAAATGGTCTTGGAGAGTTAACTCTCCACTCAGCTAATCCAAGGCCCTAAAATATCCTAAAACTTGTTGGTGTGTCTAACTTGACAATTATAGAAAGTTATAGTATATTTTAAATTAGCGCTTGAATTTAATGGGTTGTTATTTAAGTCACGGGATAAGTGGAAGTGAAACTAGTGGTGTTCTGACGCAAAAGAAATTAATAAAAACCAAACTACATGCAAATGCACTTGTTTTCATTTTTCGATGAAAAGAAATTTCTATAGGGTTCAGAGGAACTTCAAATAAAGCTACAACTTTTTCTTTTCTTTTCTTCAAACTTCACACTCACAAAAGCTAACAAAACTATAGATGCCTAGAAAGATGCACAAACTAATCCTAATGCAACAAGTACATGCCGATGCAAAATTCAAAACTACTCTTAAATCAAGGAATGAAAGTTGCTTGTTTATCGATTTTTGATTTGCCACTTAGAATGTTTAGATGGAATATAAGTTTTTGTTTCTTATTTCGTCTAAGCACTAAAAACAAGATGAAGACAAACAAATAGGCACTTTCACTCAACAAAAAAGGAAAACTCAATCAAAACAAAGTTCAAGAAAGCAAAACAAAGTTTCAAAAAGTTTCCTTCAAAAGCAACACAAAAACGACTTTTCAAAAATGCTCTAACAAGACTGAAACTTGATGACCGAAGAATAGGCAATGCAGCACTTTGCGAGTTTGCAACACAAAACAAGTGAGAACTCAACAAAAAGGGTGCTTTGAAATGCTCTTAACAATCAACAAGCAGCGAGACGAGCTTGGCAATGAAAACCAAAAGATTGAAAACACAACTTTCAAGAAAGCGTGAACCAATAACTTTCATAAAGCAAGAAAAGCAGATGGTCATAGAAATAAAGTTTGGGCATGCAAACCTAAAAGTCGCCGAAGCAAAACTCAACACAAAGATTGAAATCAATCTTCCTGCCCTGAAGACACAGAGTAGCCAAGATTCCTTGCAAGAAATCTCATGTGCTTAAGCAAAAACAAATGACGTTTGCAAGACCAACAAACAAGACCAACCTTTTCACAATCAAAGAGAATTTGAAACAAGACGCTTGTTGTAAAACTAAAGACTGTGATAGAATAGTAACTGTCCCAAACTGAATCAGACCAGCATACAAACTTCTAGAAACAAAAAGATTTTAAAAATCTTGAAAATTAAAGATATACACGATTGTGTTTGCACACAGATGCGTGTATACGCGACAAGGCTTAAGGAAACACACGTATACGCAGTTTCACTTAGGGAAAGATGCGTATATATGCCTCTGTAAACAGAGAAAATAGCGTATATAAAAGCTTCCAAGAAAAACAAACGACAATCTAGAAAAAACTGATCAAAGCTCACAATTCAGGCACTGACTACACAACAACAGAAGGTAAACAGACAGCTGAGCCCTGATTGGCTTGAATACACCCAAACTAGGAACAACAATAGTGTTTTCCCCAGTGGAGTCACCAATCCTGTTGTGGGATAAACTCCCCTAGGGTCTTGGGTGGATACCCTAGTAGACTGGAGGTTATCTATACAAAGAAACACACATTCCATACAGCCATAATGCTACTATAAGCAAACTCTATGATAGGGGGCGTACTTGAGGTCCTACGTTTGAGAAGAGCCTTCCAGGGTCCAAACCCTTCTTCGAGTTCCTTTTGCTCCTTTGACTTGCAAAACAATCAATTCAAGAAAGTACAACAGTATATGGACTAAACATCACAAAGAAACCATCTTCATATTGTAAGGAAAGGTAATTAGTTATGCAATTAAACAACCATTCACATATGAATCATAACATGAATATCATAAACATGAAGAAGATCTATATCAGGAACAAAGACATGTGTTTCTTTTATTATAGACAAATAAAGTACAGAAAGGAATAATTTCACCTGATTCGTCCTTTCGCAGGCTCCAAGCGAAACCATCTCTCGGATTCGTCCAGTCTCAAGCCTTTAACAAACTCCTTCCATGACTTACTCCATGATATCTCAAGTAGTATGAAAACATCAACACACACAAGGAAACAAGGGTTTCCTGTAGAATGGGGGAAGTGTAGGAGGCACTAGGATCTTCAGACTGGTCAGGGAAATCTCAGCATAATAATCTTTCTCTCTCTTCTCTCCTCCCTTAGGCCTTCCCATTGAAGCATTTTTATACTTCTCCCAAAGTAGTTTTTTAGTTGGGAATTCGTTGGGAACAGTTGGGCCACGGGCACTAACAGGGAATCAATAGGTAAAACCCACCAAATCCTTTCTGAAATTAAGGAGATTTATATTTTTTAAGTGTTTTAAGGCATATACGCGGGTTGGGTATACACAGCCCCACGTATACACGTGTTTAGCTCAGGGCAATGTCGTGTGTAGGGAATAAAACACTGTTTTTTAAATTTGGGACCAAGTCTAGAAGGAGGGGTTGCCCTAGGCCATGAGTGTAGCATCACAAACCATAAGAGTGAGATTTGGAGCTATAAAACTGACAGTTTCAACTAATTTGCCTCATCCACCCAGGGCTGCATCCTTCAAGATATAATTTCTTCCTTGCAACACAACACATCGATCTTGCTCTGGATGTGCTTTCCCTCCTGTACTTTGGTGAACCTTTGCATTGGTGCTAAGGTTCACACTATAGACAATATCTCATTGAACTGCCTCTGCTTTTCTATGATGTCTACTTCAATATTCTACAGAGTTTGATACTCATGTAGTGAGCTCCACAATTCCATGGATTTTTTGAACAATTGAGTGCATCCCTTGACTATGGCTTCTAAGGTAGCCAACTCACCCTTTAATAGTAGCCTCGAACTTTTCTCTGACCTATGGAGGAGTGGTTGGTTGCAGCATGAGTTGGAACTCAGAGATCTGCAGCTGCAGCTCAAATCTAACTTTACCAATTTCCTCCATTGACTCTTTGACTGTAACAACTAGCTTTCGAATCTTCTCTGTAGGGGGCATTTCTGCTATAATCCAGAGCTTGAGAAGCTCACTACAGGCCTATGTAATTGCTTCTTCAAGTTGTTGACTTCAAGCCGTCGCTTCCTCCATTTCCATGAGAGTCTACACCTTTTCCTCGAATATATGATAATTATTAGTTTTGACCTTGTTGATGATCAGTAGTGCATGTTGTTCCTAAATTTTGATCTCATTGAACACCCCTTGATGTAGTTTGTGCAATGTCTAAGTAAGAAGCACCACTAGAGGTGTACCCTATCTTCTGCTGAATCGATGCACACAGACCCCTTTGGTAACTGTATTGTATGGAGGTCCATCATGATTTATACTACTAAGTCCTAACTGCTCACTTGTTTCAGGCTTGCTTGTCCCATGCTCGCTTGAATAATACCTATTTGGACCTGCAATTCTCGCAGGCCCTACTACACCTTAAGCAATGTTTGTTGGTATTGTTCTTTGATGTGACCCTAAATATTCTCCATGGCATCGCAAACCACATCATTGATTTCATCTAGGTAGCCCTTCGTGAGGAACAAAGGCATTGTGCTCGCTGATTTTCCTACCTTCTACTTCTTTCACAACCCTATAGAACTCCTCTTTTGCCTCTTCTTCAAGATGAAAGGGAACTCCAAGATTTCTCACCCTTCCTCTTCTCCCCATATCTCTTCCTCCACATTTTTGTGCTCTGTATCTGAATCATCGAGGTCAATGGTGGCATGTGACATAGTGGTAGTTTTCTCCTTGGTTGTGTCAGTCTCTTTGGTAGAGACCCATTCTTTACTTTCTTCTTTCTCTAGAAACATAACCATTTGTTGGCTTGAGGGGGTCTAGAACTGGGTTGAGAGTTAGTTGCGCCAACCAACAAAACCTTACATTGTTGGCCCTTTCAGCCACAACCCACGTAGGATAGGTTGTAGTCTCACCCGAGATAGTATTGGGGGATGCCAAAACTAGGTTTCTACATCTAGAGGTTTCTGTGATGAGTTTCAGTTACTCCTAGGGGTTTATACCGATAGTAAGGTTGTGAAAGGCCTGTAGGAACTGATCAATCGGTGTGTTGGCAGGGACAGTTCTACTGAAGAACCACACGTAGTCAAAAATCTTGGCATGAATAAGACAAGGACTGGATGTGAGATGAGACTCACCGCGCAAATAGGGGAATATGAAATGGACCAACTTATCTTGGATCTAAGGTTTGACGTGAATGTTTCTCCAAAACAAACATGGGAAAGAATGGGGAAACATATGCTCCAATGGTCTCTGATCTAGTTAAGGATGGTGAATCAACAGAAAATCATCCCAATGGGGGGGCTGCCAGGGGTAACCATTGACATCGAAGGCGTTAGCACACTAGTAGATTTTGAAGTAATAGAGATTGTGAATGATGGCAATCCCTACCTTGAACTCCTTGGAATCGATTGGGCCACTAACATGAATGGGGTAATCAACCTGAAGAAGTGAAATATGATATTTGAAAATAAATTACTCTGGGTAGTTGTGCCACTAGATCCTATAGAAGGACTGTGCTATACAGAACTAGTTCATGATTATGAAAGTGATGACGATTTGGACCAGATTTACAAGATAACGGTGCGAGATCAGGATTGGGTAAATCCAACAGCAGATGGATGTATTGCATGGGACCACAAGAGATCCTACACATCAGATTCGGATGAAGAACTAGAGCATTGGCAGAACTGACCGCATGAAGTATGTATGATGTGTTGTAATATGATGACCATGTCATTGTGCTGCGTATAATCAGAGGTAAGGAATTTTCCTCACTATGATGGGCTAATTGATGGTGGTCACTTTTTGGACGCATTTGAAAAAGAAGTGCTGGAGAAGAATTGCTTTCAGGCCTTGGATTGGGCGCTATGCGCTGCACCAGCAAGATGGTGGGCTATGCACAAGGATAATTTCGGTGATTGCCATGACTATAGGAGGATGATGAGAATCCAATTGGACAGTCAAAAGTACAGATGATAGACAAGTATGATCCATGCGATCACTTGGCCAAATAGACTAAGGATTATGGAATGGAGCCCCAGCCTGAATGGATGCATTTGTTTTGTCATACCCTTGATGTCATACCAATGAATCAGTACTTGGAAACAAAGCTCTACCATGGCACTGAAGAATGAGACATCTTGTGCCAGGGGTTTATAATGACATTCAAATTTGAGGATGGGTTTGATAGTATTGACACGACACTACAAGAGGTTAAAGTATCAATCTTTAGGATACCATAGGATCCTTTGGACCTAATTCAACCTGATTGGACTACCTAGCTAAGCCATGCACTGGAATACTATAACATGACTACTGAAGAAGAAGACGAGGATCCCAAAAATATTAATATTCCAAAAACGAGGGTCACCACGAGGTTGAAGGACCGCAAATAGAGCATCCAGACATAACCGCGGTGCCAAAAACTAGACAGGTCAACATTGGCATAGAGGAAGAGCCAAAATTTGTGAAAAATGGGGACTATTGGGATGACACAATAGTAGATAAGGTCGTTGAACTCCTCTGCGAATATCAGGATTTGTTCCCCACAAAGTTTTTTGATCTAAAGGGAATAATAGGAGACCTAGGTGTCATGAAGATCACTATGAAACCAGACACAAAACTTGTGAAAAGGAGACCTTATCGCCTTAATTAGACGTATAAGGAAAGAGTCCACGTTAAGTTAGATAAGATGCTTGCGGCAGGTATTATTGAGCCGGTAGAAGAATATGATTCGGTAAGCCCAATAGTTCAAGAAAAGAAACAGAAAGAATAAATAAGGATATGTGTGGATCTCTGGAAATTGAATGACGCTTGTGTGCATGATCCTTTCCCTACCCCATCCACTGACAAGGTTCTGGATAATGTAGGTAACGAAGAAGCAGACTCTTTCATTGATGGGTTCTTTGGGTAAACACATATTTCATTAAAATTGGAATGTTTTTATTACAAGGACATCATTAGAATTGAGTTTTTTTGGTTATTTTGAAATTCTAGATCCACTATTTAATTCCAAATTTAATAAAATATGTGTTGGTACCATCAAATCAAAATCCTTCTTGAGGATAGAAGCAAGATGACCTTCGTGACTAAATGGGGATGTTTCCAGTACATCGTAATGTCTTTTGGGTTGAATAATGCACCAGCAAGATTTTCACGTGTAGTCATTGCAGCATTAAAAGACTTCATTCATAAATTTATGGAGGTATACTTTGATGATTGGATAATGTTTGGATTGGTCAAGTGCCATGTGGCAAGTTTGTGCTTGATGCTAGATACATGTCAGAGATACCAAATCACGTTCAATCTAAAGAAGTGTCTATTTTGTGTCCCTTTTTGGATCATGCTGGGTCATGTGGTATGTAGACAAGGATTTATGGTAGACCTCGTATAGATTGCAGTGATAATCGACTTGGAGGTGCCGAGGAATGTGAAACAGTTGCACGCAACTCTAGGGAATACCGGATACTATAGGAAGTTCATCAAGAGTTATGCCCAGATCACTGTGCCTATGTAGAAATTGTTGAAAAATGATGCTACATTATGTTGGAATGATGAATGTGAGAAGAGCTTGGATGTGCTAAAAGATAAAATGGTCATCACGCTGATCTTAGTCTTCCCCAACTAGAAGAAGGAATTTCATGTGCACATGGATGCATCATGTATTGCGCTGGGGGTCATGCTGATTCAGTTTGGTGACAGAGAACTGGATCACCCTATAGCGTTCACAAGTACGAAGTTGTCTAAAGTAGAGAAAAATTATTCCATGATAGAGCATGAAGTATTAGCTATGGTGTATGCACTCTAGAAGTTCAGGCACTATTTGTTGGGTGGACAATTTAAGATGTATACGGATCATTCTACATTGAAGTACCTAGTCAACAAGCCTATGTTGGGGGGGGAGCAATATGTAGGTGGCTGATGTTGTTATAGGAGTACAACTTTGAAGTTATTGTGAAGCCAGGGTGACTGAACGAGGGACCTGATCATTTATTGCGCATTGAAATAGGAAAGGAACCTATTAATTTGGAGGAAGGGTTGCTTGGCTTGCAGCTCTTTGTAGTAAGCATCATGAATAGTCCCTTTGAAGATATCATCCACTTCCTGATGATAGGATCAGCTCTGGAAGGTTATACAAGTCAACAGAAGAAGGAACTGGTATTGCGCGCAGCAAACTTTTCTATCATTGCAGGGAACTTGTACAAAATGGTGTCAGATGAAATATTGCGACATTATGTGCCTAACTTTGAATGAAGCAACATCATTTCCGAGGCTCATGGAGGAGCTACAAGAGGACATTATGTAGGGAAAGAAACAATGCAGAAGGTTCTACGTGCAGGCTTGTGGTGGCCAACCTTGCATAAGGATTCGAAAGCATATTGTAGGGCATGTGATGCATGTCAAAGGACTGGCAGGCTATCACAAAGGGATGAACTGCCTCTGATGCTGTAGGTGATGTTACAACCATTCGAGAAATGGGTGATTGACTTTGCGGGTCCAATTAAACATCAAGGAAAGAAGACGGGTGCACGGTACATCATCGCCACGACTGAATACTTGACTAGGTGGGCGAAGGTGCAGCCTGTGAAGGACTATATAGGTGCGGAAACAATGTCAAGTAGTAAAACGTGTCTTTTTAACTTCTATTTACCCTACATTAATTATCAATCCAGGTGCGATTTTTTATCTCAAGAGTGTACTCAGTCTGAGGCGGTCACTTGTCAAGAGTAATGCTATTAGTATAGTGTGTTTACAAAAGTAAATAAATGCTGGAAACAAACTCTAAATGTAATGACAAGAAATTGAAATGCTTTGTAACTAAATCATTCATTTAAGAAATTATAGCACTCATTAGTCAAGGGTGCAATAATGATAACTCTTCCCTTTGTAAACTGAAGCAAATGGAAAGCAATCAAAGAGAAGATCTCCAATCTAGGAACCAGACAACAATAGTCAATGTTCACTACAGTTGCAGATCGTTCTGTTCACACCAAAGCAATTAATTGAAATGATAATTCAATTAACAGAAAAAGGAACAACAACTAATCTATTGAAAAGATCGAACAACGAGGCTTTAACTTATAGGAATGAATTAAGCAACAATCGTGATCTAAAAGAATCAAGCAACAATCTTTAACTAGGAATTGATTTGAACAACAAACCAAGAATGGAACAACAAACTTAAGTAAGTCAATGAAATATTGAACAACAAACTGAATCAAATTTAAACACACAGCGAACTAAATCAAATGTTAACACATAGTGAATCTATAATGATAGAATCAGTAATCTGAGTTTTAGTATAATAAATAATAACCATGGTTATAAAGAAGCAACAATTGCAGTTGAAATGGAACAATAATCCGAATGAAGAACAATCACAATTAGAGGTAAACCGTAGCTGAATAAACAACAATACCAATCTATAAATGCACAACAATGTTACTCTGTAAATGAACAGTAATGTTAATCTATAAAGGAACAACAATGTTACATAGTAATATCAATCTGTAAAGGAACAACAATGCGATACAATTTTAGAATGAACAACATAACATTTTAGTTGTAGAAGATAACCTTACTATTCAAATATGAATTAAATATAACAGATCCAGTAAATGAGATGACAAGGAACAATAGATTAGTGAATGAAGCAAGTAAAAGAAATCAAAACACAAATGACTTGGAATTGGAAAATAATGGTACAGAAAGCAAGTGATCCACTAGGGTTGGACCCTTAGCCTCCAAGGACACACTACTACAGTTACTCCAGAATCAAAGATGGAACAACGACAAATTTTATGTATTAATCATGAAAACAGAGTTACAGTAATTGCTCTTTAAAGAGAGTTGATGATCAAAGTTCAGTTTGCAATAGAAAATTCTATAAAACAACAATAATCCACCCCTTGGGCTAGCAGTGTTGTCCCTTTTTATAGTGGCCAGGCAGAAATACCAAAGATACAAATATTCTTAAGGTAGCAATCCCTTAGGACCAAAGGATCCTGAGGGATTTGCCGTATTGTTATCCTTCAGTTATCTCTTCATCGTCTTGCACAGATAGAGCGTTTCTTCTTCCTTTTTTGGGCTCATGCGCTCCGATCTGAATTGCCTTGTTTGGATGCAATTCCTTGTTAAAGGGACAACAGTTGGTTTTGCCTTGTCTTTTCCTCTGAAATGGCGATCTTCCATTTTCTTCATTTTCTGCGTAGAAAAAGGTAATAATTAGTCATTTTACGTTACTCACAAATCTCTTAAACTTTATCATAATCCTTCATTATATGCCCATCTCATAATGTAAAGAAGTTATGAATTAAAGGAAAAGATAACAAAATAAGTGGCAATTACATACCTTTTCTAATGCTCAACATACCCCCCTGCTTACCCTTTTTCATGCCCTCATGAAAACATTGTAATTGACATGCAAGGCAGTTAGGGAATAGGCTGGAGAAGGATTCTTAGTCAGTGGTCTACAACCATGATTCCTAGCTAATATTTCAAAAATATGCCCTGTCTGACCTTCAGGCAATTCATATAAGGCTCTATACCCTGGTGCAAGATACCAAATGACTAGACTTTAGAACCTACAGCCTAACCAAGATGGGCCTTCTCTCAAGATGAGGTCACCATAGATAACCAAGCGGTCAACAGCTAGCTTAAAATTCTCATAATTGAATGGCTCTCTATTTTGATATTCTGATTAGAAGTCTGGCATCGGAATTTGGCTGCTACTATGGCAAGGTCTTTGATGGTTAAGAAGTATTCTACCCCCTTACCAGATGACTGCTATGTGAATAGGTCCCAATGTATGGATTACACCCTGATTTCTCATTAAGCTCCTATGTTTATTCCATAATTGCAATGGGTCTCTAGGTTCACCCCTTACCCACAGATCTAATCCATTCTCCTGTCTCTAGAAGACATTGTAGGCTTTAAGCCACTTTATCTGATTAACACCAAAAGAAATAAATGCCTGAAGTTGGACATCACCCATAAAAGGGCTAGGGTTTTGTTTTGTTTCTCCATCTAACACAAGATTGTGCAAATAAAATTCACATAACAATCGCTAAACTTTCACCCCGTAATGCTTACAACAGTTTATGAAGTCATGAATGGTTTTTATCTCTATAGGCACTCTTGCCTTGACAGCCTTAATTTTCAATTGTAAATATCCTTCCATCAAAAACAAAGCATAGTTTCTGGCGGGTGCCCTACACACTAGAACATCAGTATACAAAGAACATAAGGTATCCATTTAATTTATAACTGTGTCTAGTCTATGGTTTACCTTTTTGACTCTTTCCTCTGCCTTTTGCCATCCATCAAAGGCCTAGCTTTCTGACAAATTGATGTTCTTTAGCTGCTGTTGTAACTTCTGATATTTTTCTTGAGGAACAGTTTCCTCTGTGAGTTTCTCTATCATTTGTTGGGTTTGTGCCAAATCTCTTTGTTGTGTTACTATCCTCGAGTCATTATCCATCATGACAATTTTGGGCTGGAGATCTACTTGGACCTCCTTATTGCGACATCTTGTCTTTATGGTTTGAGTTTCCTTCTCATAAATTGTCCGGCCTGTTTGGACTTCCTTGTCACAGGCTGGTGTGTTGTCCGTTTGTGCTTTTGCATTTGCAACAGCCAAATGTTGTTCCTTGCGATTTTGAATAACAAGTTTGACTTGAGTCCTCTTGGTCTTTTTCTTATGGGGTTTTGCCTGGGTTGTTGCTCGCTTTGCCCCAAAGGTTCCTTTTGAGTTCTTCCCCATTTTTTCAGACTCTTACTTTTTGTTGAAGTTGCTTAATTATGTTAAGCAAACTCCACTATTCCTTTCGCAATTTTTTAATTTCATCTATTTTCTTAGAAGGAATAGCTGTTTGTTTTCTCAGGCCCGGGTTTTGTAGCTCAGGCATTGTGCCTTCGCCTTGGCCAATTTCCATGTTTCCTTCTTGGAACACCTCCTCAGTGTTCTGTTGATTAGGTTTTTAGGGGTAGAAACCCTGGTTTGTTCTGTTGTCTCCTAGGCAGCTTCTTCTTCTAACTCTTCTTCACCATGCAATTCTTCAAGTGTATTCTGACTATGAACAGATTGTTCTTCTTCCTCCTCCTTGGCACTCTTCTCTCCAGATACACTCTTATCATGAGCAGAGTGATCCTCTTCTTCTTCCTCCTCATCACACATTTCCTCGAATGCACTCTTATCACGCGCAGTGTTCCTGCAGCCCTTCTTCGGTACGGGGGTTGAGTGGGCTGTGAGGTTGGACATACTCACCCATATTGGCCAAAATTTGGGCCAATTCATCTTCTTGCAGAGGGTTTTGTAGTGGACTTTTGCTGCGTTTCTCTGTTTCCTCCCCTTTTTCCTGACCGGATTGCTCCGTCTCCTCCTCCGGTTCTTCTTCATTGTTTTCCTCCAATTCTTCTTCATTCTCCCCACCTTCAAGTTGTGGAGGTTGTTCGTCTCCTGAATCATGTATTTCCACTGGTTGGCTAATGTTTCCCTAGGAATTTCCCAGCATTCCTCTGCTCCTTGCCAATATGACAGATTGTCTTTGTTTCGGTGGTTTACTCGATGTGATAGAAATATGTTTTCGTTTGGGGGCTGGCAAGGCCAGTCCCCCATCTATTGAGAAAATCAATTCTTCCCAACTACTCTGTTGTTGGGCAAGATTGTAACTGACTATCAATTGAATTAAACCATGATGGCTTATCACTGACTCTACATGGTGAGATTTTGTCATGCTTCGGGCAACATCATGTAATAAAAAATTTAAGAACAAAAGCAAATTCACAACACATTTTTGCTTTAACATGGCTAGAAGTTTGAGATGGCGTGGTCTTACCATGTATTTTGTTCCATCGCAAGTGATGTAGCTTTGGATAGTTTTCGCCAATTCCACCCTAGGCTCACCTAGGGTTGCCGGTAGGACTCCTTTTGCCTTTGACAGTAAGTTTCTACCCTTTGTCCTGGAATATGGTTATGGCATCTCGCAGTCTCACCTTTTTAAGAGTCCACACAAGTCCAATAGTTGGTAGTCCCGAAACTTCAGCAATTATGTCATCTGTGACTGCTATCTATCTCCCTCTCACCATGGAATGATTTTCCTGCAAATTATGTAGTAACTTGATTGCCACCGTCTCGTTAGATTACTATAGATGGTTAAGGTAAGCTATCCATCCTTCCCTTGCTAAGATTTCTCATGTAGCATCAAAGACCATTAGCACTTGTGGCTCACTGAAAATTGATCTTCCATCCATCTTATTCATGCTTAGCACACTATAAAAACACAAAGACGATGATGGAACAACAAGTTATTCAAATTTTTAGCTCACTATTAAGAAAACACAGAGAAGATGATGGAATAGCAAGCTGTTCAAATTTTTAACTTACTGCTACTTTTTGCAGAGAAAAACACGGAAATGGCGTTGGAATAGCAAGCCATGCATATTGGGAAACAAAATACCATTAGGCTTGCTCTTCCCAAGTTTTGGTGAAGTCATAATACCTCCAAATAATGAGCTGACACATATGCCAGTAAATTATGGAGATCACCCGCACCCCCCTGAAATGTGATAGGCCGTCCTCGGCCATCAAATAAAAGAGCACCATGCTGAACTGCAATTGTATAGTGGAATAAAGGAACATCATATAGATATATGACATGTTTACAAAAATGAGCGGATTACCGAAATTGAGGCGTATGATGAAATCGCTAATAAATATGGAAATGCCATGATATGATGCGAAAAATGGAGGATAGGATAGCTGACGTGAATAAAATTTCTTATGTTGTCATTATCCACTTTAACCGTCATGATTGATTTGTAAATGATTTTCATGTATCAAAGGTTCGAAAGGGTTATATGACATAATCTCATTTGAAATCACTATAAAGATATAAGAAGAAGGGTTTATAATGACTATTGATGTATAAGAAATATGACTTCAATACCATCAATAGAGCTTTGTTGCCCACAGGTGTCCATAACCTTGACAGAGTTGCTTATTTCACCCTTGGAACCATAATCCTTTGTGTATGCTAGGAAAGTGTTGTGCAATATCAGAATGGACGCCATTCTGCTGGCTTGGTAACCAGATGAATCACAATGCCATTCACTAGGAAGGAGTGAAAGGTGGGCAAGCCAGCTCATGACGAGACCTCCTGTTCCAAGGACTTTTTATTTTTCTGATGTGCCTCTTGGATCATATCCCTTGTGTGGTGGCCATAGTGGGAATGCCACTTCACTTTCTTCCTTATGATCATGGTAGGTTGGCTCTTAATGAGACCCCTTATCCTTCATTTGACAAATCATATTAGTACTCATATAGATATACATCTTTGCTTTTTCTTCTTTTCTTTTATATATCACTTTTACTATTTATATACAAAGGGTGGCTCAACACTCCTTAAGAGTAGGGATGGTGGAAGAAGTCTGAACATATCAATAAAGAAAAATATGCCCTTATTCTTATTCAATAATAATGACCAAAGAGAATTATTGGGATTTAAAAAGAACCATCATGATAAAAATAAGCAATCACATTGTATTAGTGAAAATAAAGACAACAAAGTGATATAAATAGTTGTGTCCCTTCCTCTTTTCTCTTATCAATTCAAAGCAATTTCTTTTAAAGATAACGATTTTTCTTTGATTTGTTGATTTCAGTATCCTCTAGTTTTTGTATTCTTACATAAATGTATAGCTATGCCTTAAATGACCATTGCTCACAAAAATCCTCTAAATGGTGAAACACACATACACACAAAAAGAAGAAAAATGCACTCAAAAAGTGTTGTTCTTTAGATGGAACAACTGTCATTTCTTTAGAGGGACAACAAAAGAATATTTTCACACAAAAACCGCAAGCAAAAAGGAAAAAAAAAACATATTCAAAATTGTTGTTCCCTGAGAGGAACAATAGCTGTTCCTTAATCGGAACAAAAAATAAAGCAAATGCAAACAAAAGATGCAGAAATGTTGTTTCTTAAGAAAGGAACAGCAAAAACGAAAGTGTTGTTCCTTCGGAAAGGAACAACAAAAAAACGAAAGTGCTATTCCTTCAGAAAGGAACAACAGAAAAACAAAAGTGTTGTTCCTTAGGAAAGGAACAATAGAAAATGGAAGTGTTGTTCCTTCGGAAAGGAACAACAGAAAAATGAAAGTGTTGTTCCTTCAGAAAAGAATAGAAAAAATGTGAATGTGTTGTTTCTTCGGAAAGGAACAACGAAAATGAAAGTGTTGTTCCTTTGGAAAGGAACAACAAAAATTCGAAAGTGCTGTTCCTTCAGAAAGGAACAACAAAATGTGAAAGTATTGTTCCTTCAGAAAGGAACAGCAAAAAGGAGAAAATGTTATTCCTTCAGAAAGGAACAAAAAAATATGAAAGTGTTGTTCCTTCAGAAAGGAACAAAAAAACGGCAAAAATGATGTTCCTTTGGAAAGGAACAACAAAATGCAAAAGTATTGTTCCTTTGAAAAGGAACAGCAAAACGGCGAAAATGTTGTTTTTTTGGAAAGGAACAACAAAATGCAAAAGTGTTGTTCCTTCAAAAAGGAACAACAAAATGACAAAAATTTTGTTCCTTCGGAAAGGAACAACAAAATGCAAAAGTGTTGTTCCTTTGAAAAGGAACAACAAAGCGGTGAAAGTGTTGTTCCTTCGGGAAGGAACATCAAAATGTAAAAAAAATTGCAGAAATGCAGAAATCTGTACAGAAAGTAATTTACACAAACAGAACAAAAAAAGTTATGTACAAAATTTAAAAGCGATCAAATTACTTAGTGAACCGAAGGCGAGGAAGAGTTCTCTTCCTTAGCCATAATCTGCATGTTAGAATCTTCTCGGAGTTGCTGGTAGAAGGATTCTCGAGTAAGCGGTTTATGGTACAGTCAAACTTGGTGGCCATTTGCTTTAAAGGTATGTCCAGATCTGTCAATAGTAGTCAAATTAATAGTGCCATTGTCATGCACTTTCTGGATTTCTTACGGTCCCAGCCAGTGAGTCTGAAGTTTTCCCCGAAAATCCTAAAACCTGGAATCATATAAGAGTGCCCAATCTCCTTCGTGGAAGATTTTCTTTTTGATAAGGGAATTGTGCCATTTTTCTCTTTGCTATTGGATTAATGCAGTATGTTGAAGAGCCGAGAGCCTAATTTCATCTAGCTCGTTGATTTGTTGTAGTCTATTAATATGGGCCTCATTTAAATCTAGACTGACTTCTTGTGTTGTTCTCAACGTTTGTATTTCGAACTCTATTGGAAAGATGGGTTCCTTTCCAAATATTAGCCAATATGGTGAATAACTGGTGGTGTTTCTCCACATTGTTTGGCATGCCCACAAGGCTTCCGACAATCCTGTAGCCCAATCGTGTCTGTGTGACACAATGGTTTTTGTTAATATTGCTTCTATTACTTTATTCGTGCTTTCTACTTGGCCATTTGCGTGTGGGTGATACGAAGTGGTAATCTTGCACTGAATATGATAGTTTTTTAATGTTGCAGCAATTTTATTACCTGTAAACTGTGGTCCTCCGTTCGTGATTATGTCTCTTGGGAGGCCATATCGCACAAATATTTGGAACATGAAATGAATGATAGAGTCCTCTGTAGCTCTTGGAAGTGCCTCTGCTTCAACCCATTTGGTCACATACTCAGTTGCTACCAAAATATATGTTTTTTGGTTTGATGATGGGTTGATCGGACCAACAAAATTGAGCACCCAATGCTCAAATGGTTCGATGACTAGCTGTGGGTTCAAAGTCATTTTGTCAAACTGTCCAGGGTGTCCTGCTCTTTAGTAACAGGCTTGAACAAATTTCTTCACGTCTTTGAAGATTGTGGGCTAGTAATACCCTTTTCGCAGAACTTTGTGACCAGTTCTTTGATGTGCAAAATGTCCGCCACACGGTCCGTTGTGACAGGCTTTCAGAATGTCAAATATTTCATCTTCACAGATGCATCTTCTGATGTGCATATCTGCCGCTGTATGAAATAGGTAGCCCCTAATCCAAGAAAATCGGGTACTACGCTGCACAATCTGTTTTCATTCATTGGGGTTCAAATGTTTTGGTAATTTACCTACTGCTAAATAATTTGCAACATCAGCATACCAGGGTGTCATGACAGTAATAGTGAATAAATGTTCATTTGGAAATTGATCTTTGACTGTTGCTGCGTCCACTGGCTTCGGCATTTGTGAGAGAAAATCAGCCACATGATTCTCTTTCCCAGGTCGATCTTTTATTGTGATGTCAAATTCCTACAACAGAATCAACCATCTTGTTACTCTACCATTTGTAATTGGTTTATTTGCTAAATATTTTATATCAGAATTATCTATATATAAAACAACAAGATATCTAGTGATATAATGCCTAACTTTATTTACAGTATGTATTACAGCTAAAAATTCTTTTTCAATAACAATATATTTTAGCTCAACAGGAGACAAATTCTTGTTAATATAATAGATTGCATATGGTTTTTTTGTCTTCTCCCTACCCAAGGACTACTCCAATAGTTGTGTCTGAAGCATCTGTTGAAATTTGAAATGGCAGGTCCCAATTTGGACCTCTGAGCACTAGGGCTGTTGACACAAGATTTTTCAGATCCTCAAAAGCACGGTCACATTTATTTGTCCAAACAAAATCGACATTCCCTGTTAGTGCGTATAGAGGTGTAGCTACTTGTGAAAAATGTTCTATAAATCTCCTATAATAACCAAAAAATCCAAGAAAACTCCATTCCTCTGTTTGTGTGGTAGGAGAATGTATTAACAAAATTATTTCAATTATGGTTGGATCTACCTATATTCCAGCCGTTGAGATATAATGACCTAGGATGAGTCCTTCAGTCATCATCATATAACACTTTTCATGGCTCAAGTAGAGCCTGGTGGCGATACATCGTTGCAGCACCTTTTCTAATGTGTCTAGTGCTGGGTTGAAATCATCTCCGTATGGTGTGAAATCATCCATGTATACTTCGAGCCCTTCATTTATGAAATCTGAAAAGATGCTGAGGATAGCCCTTTGAAATGTGGTAGGGGCATTGCATAGGCCAAAGGGTAGGACTCTGTAGGCAAATGTTCCCCAAGGATAGGTAAAAGTATTTTTATCCTGGTCTTCAGGGGAAATTTGAATCTAATTGTACCCACTGAAGTCATCCAAGAAAGAAAAGAATTTCTTCCCTGCTAATGTATCTAATACCTGATCAATGAATGGAAGGGGAAAGTGGTCTTTCTAGGTTGATTTGTTTAATTCTCTATAATCTACAGAAATCCTCCACTTTCCATTCTTCTTTGGCACCACTACTAGCGGAGAGACCCATTTCCTATTGGAGATTGGATAAATAAAGTTTACATCCAGAAGTTTTTGTAATTCAGCTTTCACAATGTATTTTAGGTGAGGGTTAAGTCCCTGTTGGGGTTGGTGAACAGGTCTTGCATCCTTTTTTGTCTAAATGTGATGGGTACATAGCTGGGGGTCGATTCCCTTCATGTTTGGATAATCCCATGCAAAAGCTTCCTTATATTTTCTCAGTAGTTGGACCGGCTTCTCTTCTTTTTCAGGAGTCAGATCATTATTGATGTTTAAGGTTTTTCCTGGCTCAATCTCTATAGTTTTGCTATTTGAATCAAAGGTAGTGGGTATTGTCTGGTTATGAGTGTCTTTGGGAGGATCTTCTTCTAGTTCATTGTCAAATGCTGCCTCTATCATGTGACATTGTACGCAGGATCTGGATTCAGCTTGGTTAATGAACTTGTTAATAACATCATCCTCTATTTGATTTTTTAAATCGAGGGCATCTTCTATGGTTAATGGGGATCTAATGTTTTCGGTGAGGTATGATATAGGGTGTTTGTTAGTTTTTATTATTGTTACACTTGGCTGGGCTGGAGGGTATAGGGCTAGATTCTTGATGTTACTCCCTCTAGTTATGGTCATACTGCCTTGTCAGTAGCCAATGTAAGCATTAGCGGTCGCAAGCCAAGGTCTACCTAAAATTAACGGATGTCCATCGAGTCAATTTTTGGGGTTTATTATCGAAAGTCAGTAGGAAATTCCCAGAAATCAATGGATACCATGACATCATGTAGTGTACCTTCTGGCCTAACTACTGATCGGTCAGCCAGTTCTAATAAGGTGGAGGTTGGTTCTACTAATGTAATTCCCAGTTTTTGACAAGTGGTGGTTGTTAAAATATTAAGTGAAACCCCTAAATCAACTAAGGCATTTGAGAAGGTTTCACCATTGATTTGCACTGTCACTGTTGGATTTCCTGGGTCTTCATATTTGACGAGTGCTTCTCTTCCTGATAATAGATCAAATAGGGTACCAACTACTTGGATTGTTGGATTATTTGTTATTCTCCTCCTTGGTTTTTTTATACATAGCTCTTTGATGGTCTTTGCATATATTGGGATATCTTGGATAGCTTGGAGGAGCGATATTTTTATGTACAAATTCTTTAGTTCTCCCAGAATATCAAAGTCAGGATGTTCTATAGGGCTCAGTATGATTAATCGTTCTGGGAATGGGGGAGAAGATGTGGTTGTTTGGTCATGAGTCTGTTGCTTGACCACATCTTCTTCTTGTAATGGTTGTTCTGTGGGTAACTGATTTTCAACTTGAACATTTTTATCTCCCTCGGTTTCTATAATGCACCCAGACCTTAATTGAAGGTCGTTGCACTCCCTTAGATCAGTTTCTAGTTCTGGTGTTTCAATTATTTGAACAGATTGAATCAGTCTGTTATTTGGATTCGGGGTGGGTTGGGTTGGGAGTTGTGATCTTAAGTTGGACTAGGGGTTTTGTTGTAGTGCTGGCAGTGTAGGTTGAGGGAGTGGAATGGTTCCTACTGGTTGATTCATCGATCTTTTCCAATTTGTCTGCCAGGCTTGACTCTGCGAAGTGGGTGAGGACCATTGTGTTGGATATGCATTGTTTTGCCAATATGCTGGAGCATAGGGAAAATTTGGCCAATTAGATTGGCTTACTTGATTCGACCATGGTGATGATCAAGGAAATGGTTGTTGTGACCAATTTGAGAAGGGAGGTTGATTTTGCCACATTGTATTATATTGGTGAGCATGCTATTGTGGAGGTTGGAAAGAAGAAGATGGATTGGGGAACATACCTGATTGTCATGGCTGCCATTGACGGTGCTGATTAAGTAGGTACACTAGTTCTAGTTCTTCTTCCGCTTCTTTGTATACTGCTTTCAAACTAGGAAGTGATGGGTAGCTTTCCATAGAGTGGTATTTTGTACAAATGGCACAAACTTGAACTGCATCTAATGGGTGCTCTTTGTGGCTGTGTTTCTTTCTGCATCTGGGACAGAATATTGCCAGATTTTTCTCTTTTTCTTCTTATTTTTGTTTCACATGCATAATATCGAGTTGCATTGTCAGAGTCCCAAATATATAAGTTTTGAAATTTTCTAGTAAATTTCCGATTTCTGCACGAGTTACTCCTTCTTCAGAGATCTTGTTGTCCCTTGTAAACCTGTCATGTTCTGCTAGTTTTAGTCTTGTGCTACCTCGTGAGCTCCTGATACATAAATCAATGATGTTAGCAAAATCTTCTTGATAGATGTCTCCTTTTCCCATAATATTTAGTGTTTCAATCCATTGTTCCTTCATATCTTTAATTAATGTTGTTTTTAATACATTGTCAGGTAAGGGTAATGATGCATAAGGAGATATTTGAAGATTATACTGAAAATGTTCAACATATTCTTCTAGTGTCTCATTAGGTCTAGCTACCATCTAAAATATTTCATCCTTTAATTCTCTAGACCTACAATAATCCTGATATTTCTTCAGGAAAGCACCTTTCATCTGATCCCAGTGATTTATAACACCTCCACCCAACCCCATAAACCATCGTAAAGCAACTCCTTTTAATGTAGAGGGAAATAGTTTCAGCTTTTGGGGATCGATGGTATAGTCATATCCCCTGCACAACACATCGAATTCAAACAAAAATGCATATGGGTCTTCCGATGTTAGGCCATGGAATGTAGGGATGTGCTGGAGAGGGATTTCCTTCATAGGTGCATTAATTGCAGTATCTATAATGGGACATTGTAGTGTGGAAGTTTCGGGTGTTTGCTGGTTCTGGGCCATTTGGTCAAATATGTGCCAATAACTTTCTGGGATTTCTAGGAGGGTATTCCCAGGCTGTTTAGATGGAGAATGACTAGCCTTAATAGGAATGGCCTTAAAAATACTTCCTTTGTTTGGGATGATGAGAGTTCCTAATGTCTAGGGGGATTTTTGCTCTTGAGTTTCTTCAACTTCGTTTTGGATGATTTTTACAACACTTCCCTTATATGGGCTTCTTAATGGCAATTATTCCAAGAGGAGATCTTGGTTCCTCAGTTTCCCCTATTTCTCCTTTCCCTTCATGGAGATTACTAAGGTTCCCTTCTTCCAATGATTTTGGGTTAGAATTCTCAATTTCTTGAAAATCTTGCTCCCCAGTTTGGCTGTGCACCTCAGCAAAGGCTACAGATGGTGATCCTGTGGCCTGAAGGGAACTAGTAGGTTGTTTAGAAGCAACTTTTCTAGGTCCTACTGAAGGTTGAGATTCTGCTTTTTTAAGGATTTCGTTTATAAAGGTCGATCGGCCAAGGGTCACCGGCCGCTTAGCTTTATCAGGCTTGGGTAGTGGTTTAGGATTCTTTTCAGGCTTTTTCTACTTAGACATGCACACAAATCAAATACTGATTTCTACCCAAAATAACAACAAATATGCAGGAAAGCGAGCAGGGGAGCAGGGCTGTTACATGCTCTGTATGCAGGTTCTTACCTTCTGTTTTTAAAACCCAATTCTCTCCTAGCAGGTACTTACACTACTCTTAAAAGAAACAAATGGCTACACTCTTCCCTGGAAATGGCACCAAAATGTCGAGTAGTTAAAAGGGCCTTTTTAACCTCTATTTACCCTACATTAATTATCAATCCAGGTGTGATTTTTTATCTCAAGAGTGTACCCAGTCTAAGGCGGTCACTTGTCAAGAGTAATGCTAGTAATATAGTGCTTTTACAAAAGTAAATAAATGTTGGAAACAAACTCTAAATGTAATGGCAAGAAATTGAATTTCTTTGTAACTAAATCATTCATTTAAGAAATTACAACACTCATCAGTTAAGGGTGCAGTAATGATAACTCTTCCCTTTGTAAACTGATGCAAATGTAAAGCAATCAAAGAAAAGATCTCCAATCTGGGAATTAGACAGCAATAGTCAATGTTCACTACAGTTGCAGATCATTCTGTTCACACCAAAGCAATTACTTGAAATGATAATTCAATTAACAGAAAAAGGAACAACAACTAATCTATTGAAAAGATCGAACAACAAGGTTTTAACTTATAGGAATGAATTAAGAAGCAATCATGATCTAAAGGAATCAAGTAGCAATCTTTAACTAGGAATTGATTTGAACAGAAAACCAAGAATGGAATAACAAACTTAAGTAAGTCTATGAAATATTGAACAGAAAACGGAATCAAATGTAAACTTACAGTGAACTAAATAAAATTTTAACACACAGTGAATCTATAATGATGGAAACAATAATCTGAGTTTTCATATAATAAATATTAGCCACAGTTATAAAGTAACAACAATTGCAGTTGAAATGGAATGATAATCCAAATGAATAGTAATCACAATTAGAGGTAAACCGTAGCTGAATCAACAACAATACCAATCTGTAAATGCACAACAATGTTACTCTATAAACGAACAATAATTTTAGTCTATAAAGGAACAACAATGTTAGACAGTGATATCAATATGTAAAGGAACATCAATGCGATACGATTTCAGAATGAATAACATAACATTTTAGTTGCAGAAGATAACCTTACTATTCAAATACGAATTAAATATAATAGAGATAGTAAATGAGATGACAAGGAACAACAGATTACTGAATGAAGCAAGTAAAAGAAATCAAACCACAAATGACTTGGAATTGGAAAATAATGGTACAGAAAGGAAGTGATCCACTAGGGCCGGGACCTTAGCCTCCAAGGACACACTGTTGTGGTTACTCCAGAATTAAAGATGGAATAGTGAAAAAGTTTATGTATTAATCATGAAAACGGAGTTACAATAAGCACTCTTTAAAGAGAGTCGATCATCAAAGTTCAATTTGCAACAAAAAATTCTATAAAACAACAATAATGCACCCCTTGGGCTAGTAGTGTTGTCCCTTTTTATAGTGGCCAGGTGGAAATACCAAAGATACAGATATTCTTAAGGTAGTGATCCCTCAGGATCAAAGGATCCTAAGGGATTCGCCATATCATTATCCTTTCAGTTATCTCTTCATCGTCTTGCACAGATAGGGCGTTTCTTCTTCCTTTTCCAGGCTCATGCACTCTGATCTGGATTGCCTTGTCTAGATGTGGTTCCCTGTCAAAGGGACAGCAATTGGTTTTGCCTTGTCTTTTCCTCTAAAATGGTGATCTTCCATTTTCTTCATTTTCTGCATAGAAAAAGGTAATAATTAGTCATTTTACGTTACTCACAAATATCTTAAACTTTATCATAATCCTTCATCATATGCCCATCTCATAATGTAAAGAAGTTATGAATTAAAGGAAAATATAACGAAATAAGTGGCAATTAAATACCTTTTCTAATGCTCAACAAACAACAAAGTTTATTTTTAAATATTTGTTGAGAAGATTTGGCTATCCAAATATCTTGATGAGCGATCGCAGTATGCACTTTCTTAATGAAACAATTAGCGCATTGACAAAAGAATTTTAGGTGTATCATAAGAAAAGTATGCCTTATCATCCACATGCTAATGGGATAGTGGAAGAATTCAATAAGATACTGGAGAGTGCAATTACAAAGTTCTGCAATGCTCAAAGAAATGATTGGGATGCGTGTACCCACGGTGCTATGGGCCTATAGAACGACTTGAAAGAAGCTGACTGGGAAAATGCCTTTCAGACTCGTGTATGACGTAGAAGTTTTGATGCAAATGGAATACATTGTACCTAGTCTGTGCATAGAGTCACTCAGAGGAATGGCGGATTGCGGAGCCCTAGAAGAGAGGCTCGTGTAGCTAGCAGAGCTTGAGGAGGACCGATTTCTAGCTGGATTTCATCAACAAGTTCAAAAGGAACGCGAAAAGGCATGGCACGATCAGCACATCAAATTGCGCACCTTGAAGGTAAATGATCTAGTCATGTTATATGACAGTAAATTTGAAAAATTTGCAGGGAAATTTATTATGCATTGGCTAAGGCCATATGTCATCAAGGAGATTACCAATGGTGGAGCAGTTCAACTCATTAAATTGAATGGAGAACTCTTCGAAGGGAAGGTGAATGGCAGTCGATTGGAGCCATACACTAGCGATCCATCTAGGTGACTATAAGGCAAGCACAGTCTTAGTGCTCCAGGCAACTGAAAGGAAGCACATGACTATAAACTACACTACACATGTCGGAGAGCTGCGCGACCGGGGAACTATGCGAAACAAAGATATGTCACAAATCCCATAGAAGCATGTAGGGAGTTGTGCTACCAAAGGAAAAACTGTGGAAAATGATCGTTAAATTCATTGTTCATGATTCAACGATGAAAAAGTGGCCAAAGGGAGCAGGGGGGGGGTGGCATTTAAGTCAGAATTTATGGACTAGATCTTTGAAAATCTGCCACCAATCTAGCATTAATGAACTAATTTTGGGGGGGATGGTCAGAATTGAATTTGAAAGTGCTTATAAAATTATAGGTGGATGCCCCACCGAAAAACACTTGGCATTTTGAGAATTGAGTTGTTGAAGTCTCTGGTGCACAAGAACTATGAAACCTTTAAAATTTACCTAAAAAGTTCTGTATTTGAGACATTGCCACAGGTGACACAGGAGTTGTTGCAAAGCATCATGTTAATGCCCACAAAATCTATGAGCATTGAAGTAGTGACAGCCGAGGGAGCTATTCCAGAGGTGTCTATGGCAACAGAGGGAGTTGCCCCGGAAGTTGCACGTGTGTAAGTACCGACAGAAGTGCCTAAATCCCCCAGGACACCCCGCCCAAGGCCTATGTTGACCTGAGAGGGGCCAAAACTGAAGAAGGACAAGAAAAAAATGTCATCGCTAGTCCATGCATTACCTAGGAGGCACCCACAATTGGGAAAATCCACTACACAAGAAAAGGCCAAAATGATTTACATAGAGCCAGAAGAAGAGGTCGAAGAAATCCCCATGGATGATGAGGATATTGCAGTGGAAATGGAGGCCATTGAAATTGAGGGGTCAGACCCCATATCTAAGCTGCCTGAACACGTTCCTTCACATAGGGGCAAGATGTGGTGCCCAAAGATATTGATGAGAGTAAAGTTACCCTGTACACACCCCTCATGCTGGACTAAATCGACTTTGTGGGACCATGCTTGGGGCATGTCCCTCTTTTGAAGTTGGAGGATTGGGACTTAGAAGACATAGAGTGCTTCCCTCATTTAGTGACAGACCAACTTATGCATTGGGTCTTCCACAAAAATACTAGAGTAACCATGTTGGAGACAAGGAAGTGGTTGAAAGGTGTGGACAAGACATACCTTCTAAACCTGCTATGGGTGCCACATTACAACAGTGCACCTATCATGCTATTAGTGATCAAGCAACTGATGTTCTTGGTGCACGATGGGTGTCTGTGGCTGGACAAGATGATACCCATCATGGACGTGCTGATCCATAGGATCATGCGACTGCCATACATAAGAGAAAATCTGGCCATGGCGTTTGGTGGAAAGATCGGCGAGTATGCACTTTCCGGGGCGATGAAAGAAAAATTAAAGCTAGTAAAGAAGTCACATGGCTACTCCATTTCCAGCATCTGTGATCCTGTGGTCAATGTGGCAACACAAATCTTAGTAGGGAAGGTGATGTGGAAGTGTCGCGCAGATGAAGTGACAACACCAATGATAACTTTGGCAGCCCAGTGCGTGGAGGGAGTCCAATTTAACTGGGCGCGCTACCTTTGCAGTGAATTCCTCACAAACTATCGTGAGGCACAAGATCATAGTAAGACCTTTCACTATGCATGGCTATTGTTGTCCATAGTGTTGGTTGCGTGGGAGCTACCTAAAGATAGCTAGTTCCCTCCAGTCATGTCAGACCTACCAAAGGCAGCAAAGTTTGCTTCCCTATGGGCAATGAAGGATCTTAAATAGATAAAGGATAATAAGATCTTCTACATCTTGATGGAAATGAGCATACATATGGTCATCAACCACATGCCGTGGTTGACAACTAGAAATTTTGAGAAGTTATAGGAATACGTGGAATTCAAGGCTGACTTCCACCATGTGTTAATGCAGGTGTGGAAGGACCCTGAGCAGAAATGGCACGACCCACCATAGTTGGCCACCGATGATGCAATTGTAGCAGTCCTCAACTACTGGCTAGTATATTGGTGCAATGCCATTGACTTAACGGTGGGGTCTAGCAAGATCGGTGCATAGCAGAAGAAGGAAGAAGCCAAGATGAACATGGAACTACTGGTTGTGAAGAGGAGGAAGGAGGCCGATGACAAGGCCAAGGCAGAGCACACTACTGCACAGCAGTCGGGTGGACAGGCAGGCGAGGAAGAGCATCACTCTAACCAGAGTCGGAAGTCACCTTCCCCAGAGACTGAAGAAGAATATGATTAGATAACGCAAGGAGGAGCGGACCTAGAGATGACTCTGTTCTGCACCAATGGCACAAAAGATCCAAAGAAAGTAGGGCCGTAGAAGAAATCCAAGGCCAGCAAGACGTCTCTGGACCCGATCACCCTAACAGAGGGGAACTTAAATGACATAGGTGATATGGTGTGGGATGCCACTGCAGAGCTGCTGCAGTAGTTGGAGTAGCAACAACAAAAAGCGTTCGGAACTATACAGACGAATCTGCGTAAGCTGTAGATCCACGCATCACAGATACAAACCAGCACGATGTCAACCAACTTGGCACCCAACACCTCAGAAGTCACAAGGAGGCCGCGCGGAAGGGATCCTCGAGCAATAGTGTTGTTGGATGGAGCAATAACAACATATACTGAAGCTGACAGACCCACTGTCAGCACACTCAAGAGAGTTGGACCCAACCTGGCCATGCTTCTGAATGAGTCACTTTACCTTTTGTAGGATGACGTGATCACAGAACTTTGGGTGCATGAACAACGTGTGTTATAGTTGATCAGTGAACAAAATGTCAACAACGCACAGCTAACTGTGTATAGAGACTCCACCATTAACCTTGCCAAGGAAATTATAGACAAGAACCACTGCATTACCACCATTGTGACTGAGGCACGGAGGACTGTCCCAGAGTTGGGCATTCCCAAGGCTGAGTCGATCGATGTGAGGGTTTGAAAGATCACTACTAGAGTGTGAGATGCATGAACTGTAGGTTTTAACCCTGTACAGAAATTACCTGCATACGAATTCTAAAACATAGACAATAAATAATGTGAGATCATAACACATAAAACATATATACACAGAGAATTTCCTCTCAATCCCAAAACCGGGACTACCAGCTTGATTTTTCATTATGTTCCTTTCAATGTTAGAATACATATTTATACATGTCGAAGCATCCAATACCATGGACCGAAAACCATCGCG
>APFE030626210.1:0-10045 GCA_000404065.3 Pinus taeda
CTGAGTCTAACCCGAAATCCTTTTGAATATCTATAGTAGTCTTCTTCTTCTTGCCCTCGAACTTCTTGGGTCTCAGCTCTGGATGCAGGAACTAGCAGTGTTCATCATCATGCCCATCCTTTTTACAGTGAGTGAATTGAGACTTGGTCTTTTGTACAATATTTTCCTTCCTCTCTTTCCATTTCTATTTTCTCTTTTCCTTGCTTTTGCTTGTAGTGGGTTTTGATTATCCCCCAACTTCTATGTTCACATTCTTTCCTCTAGCCCCTAGATGTGTAGCCTAAATAGATACCTCACCTATGCTAGTGGGATTAAACATGAGAATAGTGTGCCTTAAATAGTTGTGTATACCACCTATATACTTCAGCAGAATTTCAGTAGAGTCTAAAGAAATTCCTAGAATCAAAGCTCTTTTCCTAAATTATTGAGTGTAACTTTGTACACTTTGCCCTTTTAGTTGGCGAAGAGTTTTCCAGCTCATCATGGCTTGTTGCATATAGGCTAGTGGATAAAATTGCTTTTTAATTGCAGAAACAAATTCACTCTAGACAGAAAGAATTTTACCATGCTTCTTCATGTTAGCTTGTGTCCTGCCTTCCCACCATACCAAGGCAATGCCTCCAAGGTGTAGGCTGGCCAACTGAATCTTACTCTTGCCTGAATTGATGCTCTACACTCTGCAATAAACATCAATCTGTCTAATCCAATTATCCAACTTTTCTGCATTCAACTCTACATCATATATTGGAAAATCAAATTTAACATATAATTTAATTAGAGACATTTTCTTTTTTATTTTCAGGGCTACTAGGAAGTGTGGGAAGTTTTTCTTCTTTCCCTTTTCCTTTTGAGTGGTCATGGAGGAGATATTCTTTTGCTCCTTTATCTTGTTTGGAGTTTGATGGATCTCCTTCTCTACCTCTCTTAAATTCCTTACACATTTCCTCCACCATGGCTTTCATGGTTAGACAACCATTCATGAACGGGGAGTTTTATTCCAAGGGGTTTTCTTTTGACATTTTCCTCTTAGAGTGGACTCTTCCAATTTTAGGGTTAGTTTTAACCAACTCTCCGTCTCCTAATTTAAGCTTTGATCTAGTTATTATTCAACAAAAAAATCTAGCACAAGCCTGTCTAACCTTAGTAAACTAGAGTTCTGGTACCACTTGATCTGGAATTTATCCAGGACAAAGAATTGAAGGTATTACAGACTCAAGTGCATGGACATTCCTATGTTACTTTATGCAACAGATCGATAAGATTGTGAAATACATATACATTGAAGCAGTTAGGGAAAAAACAATAGGAAAGCATGCAATACAACAAATTTAATAAGGATTTCATCCAATGCTCCCTGGCTATGTCTCTTGGTCTAGCCTTTAGTGGTGGCCTCTCTATTATGTTTTCAAAGCAGATTTTTTACAACAATGAGCTCAAACTGAGCCTCACTCGATAGATATGGATCAGTAGGACTGGAGTACATAGACTCTCCTTACTGAAACTTGACCTCTACTAGTCACAGTAGTATGAGCCCAATCTGAGACGCATACATGACAAACATATATAGAGGAGTTTGCTTGAACCTCTCAAGCCTTATCTAGAATGCACAGACTATCTGACTCTCTCTGGCTCTGGCTCGATGCTGCATTTTCTCTGCAGGTGAGCTCGACTTACTTTCTTTTTTCTGTGCTCTTAATTTCCTTACATTAGCTGCTTCCCTATGCTTCTGTCAGTTTATGGCTTTGAAGCCAATCTTCTTTTTGATGGTTTGTTTCTGCTTCCCAGCATTCTATTTCTCCTTCCTTTGTCTATTTGAATTCCCTTGTTCTACGTCATCATCATTATGTAACGCTTCACAGGGAGGTGGCCACCTATTCTGCAACGGGTGAGTGTGTCAAGTTCCTTGGACACATTTGAACGGTCTTTATTTCTATTTGGTCCAAGATCGCCCATGAAACACGAATCTTCTTCCAACTCATCATCCACGTCGAACTTCAAATCCCATGTAATCTTTCTTTATAACCTGGTCAAATCTGGTCATTTATCAAGATGCACCTCTGTCGTTGATCTGGGCCACCCAGATCCTACGGTCATCGTTCATATCGGGCGAGTAAGCAGCATGACATTTACCCGTCTGATGTGAGCAGTTTTCTCTCTCTTCCACTGAATGTGCGTCACTCAATGTGTGGCATCAGGCAGGACTTGGTTGAAATTGCTTACCGCCTCGAGGCCTTCTGATATCCTGTCAGTTTTGTGGAATCCATGGAATCGAATTAATTACTTTTCTACATTTCATAGTCATTTCGGGTCCAGGCACTTTGGGGCTTTTCTTCACTGAGGGGGATGCCTTGCGATATGTGATTTGCGCTTTAGCGCCTTTACCACTAATCACATATCAGAAACTACCCTCGTTTCTTGAATTAGCCTCTAGTTTTGCCAATTGCGCCAATGCGCATTACCATGGGCCAACGGTCTATGTGCTCGACCAAGGGTCCTCGTTGCTCCATACTAATCACAAATTGCAACTGTCACGAGGATTCCTTTTGATAGATTGATCTTTCTAAGACTCGAATCTTTTCGGCATAATTTGGACGAGTTTATGAAAACTTAGAGAGTGTTTAGGATCCAATTCGGATCATGTTGATCGAGAGAGAGTACTTTATTATGCTATATGTTATAGTGATTTTGATCAAAATTGATTCATGAATCAGTACCCAACCTCGTTGATTCCAAAACTTAAAAATGAAAAGATTTTGATAGATTAAATGTGCAATAAAAAATATTATTCTACTAAAATAATTATAAATCTTGATCATAGCAGTACATGCTCCAAGAAGGTAGTCACTTTTGTGAAAATGGTAAGATCATTCGGTGTGTAAATGAGCGAGATTTTCTTTATTACAATATGGACAAAAACAAGAGAAAATATTTCATGTATCAAATAATTTATTTATTCCTCATTTGAAGTTAATTTTAATTTTATATTGGATAGTTTCTTATATATTAATCGATAAATAATATGTTGTGTCTAATATATTAGTTTCAAACTACTCTTTTCGATGATCATTTTACATTCCAATCAATTGGTTTAGCGTTACTTTATGTTTCCTCATAAAGATGTATTAAGCATGGTTTTCCATTAAATAAAATAAATGGGAAAACCAATTCTGATTAAAGCAAGGTAAAGTATTTTTGGATTTTAATTTTAATATTCCGAGTCACTTTATAAAATAATCCATGTATGTTTCTCAATTCGACTTTAGTAAGAAGGCATATATTCGAGGAAATATTAAAGGAATATATAAATCATTTTGGTTTAATTAGGGGGTCCTTTATTAATACATTGTTTTATGGTAAGGTTTTATGTGGTGATGGAATGGTTTGTTTCACATTAATTACTTTTCATTTTAATTGTCATTTAAAGAAAAGTGAATTATTTAAATCATGTTTATTATATTTTTCAAAAATAATAATAAAATGGGTTGTTTATTATGATTGGATTTAAAAATATGTAAGAAACTTTGTATAATAGTTTTGTAATGAAAACATATAATACTAAAAATAAAAGAATTAAGACGAATAGAATAAATATATAAAATTAAAATAATCTATTAAAAGTTTTCAAAATAAAGATGATTTATTAATAGTTATAAAGAATATAATAATTCATTTTGGTTTTTGCCGTACTCTTCTATATTTCTCTATGTGTGGGGTCCTTGTCATGGAAATCATTCCATACATTATGTTATATTAATGACCGATATGATAGGATGTAGATTTCATCTACTTTGAGTTGCCATGTTGGTTCCTCATTGAGGGTATTTTGGTACGCACAACCCTTCCCTTATCAGACAATGGTGTCTCAAAGGAATTGAAGGAGTACCTATCTCTATCACTAGTGGGCTTACTGGTTAATGTGTTTGAAAACATGAAAAAATTCAAATTATTATCATCTACCACTTAAAGGACTGGTTGAGATGACTTTTGCACCCACTGCTTCTTTTTAGGTTTCTTGCCCATATTCAACATTCTTGCATAGAGAGAAAAATGAACTGACTGTAACAAGTAGGAAAACTGGAGTTATGGTTGAATTTATGAGTTTGGGGCTTATTTAGAACTATGAAACAAGACAATTATTAAAACTAATGCTGAAATGAATGATATTAACTATAAGAAAGAAGTGGTTGTATGTAGGACGATACTGACATGAACGATGGAAAAACTTAATTTAAGTTGAAATGACCTATACTTACTTATGAAGACATCGTTATTACATAAAATATTAAAGTTAATCATTTGATTAATCATTCATTAAGATTAACCGTAATTCGCATCATGGGAGTAAGGCGAGGTTTAGGTAACATGTTATAAGAAGGCCACAATGAGACAAAGAATTGTCGAGAATTTTAACATCTATGTACAAAAAAAATGGCTAGTTGCCAAATATTGACATGGCGTAATTTGACAGATGGTAGCATCTGATAAGAGCATGTGTAAAGCATTCCATGTAGAAATAATGGCCATGTCATCCCACGAAGTATTACTTGAGTGCAAGTTAGGTTTCAACATTTAAAAAGGGCTTAGGTTTGAGAACTAACAGAGTCTAAGAGACAAAATGTTTTAAGAGGTTTGTTAGAAAAAAAAAAATTCATCCTTCCATGGGGCTTTGCATAAGGTAAAACACTTGACAAGTGAATGGGCTATAACGAGATTGACATAAAAATTTTAGAGAAAATATCTGTAATATGCCAGGAAATTTTGTGTCCCACCATGGGATGATCAAGAAGTAAACGTGGAAGGGTCAGCTCGAGAAACGAGAGTCAGGATGGGAACAAAGATTGTTAATTAAAAAACAAGGTTTTGTCGTACTTCGGGGTTTTGCCTAAAGTATTTCAATATAAGAGAGTGTGGTCTGAGATATTCATGTCTTGAGAGACAAGAAGAATTGTTTATTGATTTTTATTTTTTATTTTATTTATTATTTTTATTTTATATTTATTATTTATTATATATTATTATTATTTATTATTAATATTTATTAATTTTTATTTATTTTATTTATTTATTTATTTTTATTTTTATTTATTTATTTTATTTTATTATTATTCTTTTATTATTTTTATTTATTTATTATTTATTATTTATTATTTTATTTTTATTAAATTTATTATTTTTTTTTTATTAGTTATTTATCTATTATTATCTATTATTAATTTATTTATTTTTATATTTTTATAATTTAATGATTTAATATTTTCATTTTTATTTTTATTTTTTATTTTTTTTATTTTTTATTTTTCTGAAAAAGTTTATTAACTGATTTTTCTATGAAATATGTACAAAGTGTAAAGTGATCAAATTATATATAAGTAGGGTATGTAAACTTAAAAGGTTCCCCATTTTTTATGGATTAAGTACCAAATGGGGGTTGTTGTTTTACTACAACAAAACCATAATCTATTTAAAGTATTAATATCTTAATATATCTATGTATTGTTCTTACCGAATGACGACCACCACTAGTATACCAACATAATATGTATTTAATATATATGAGTACTACAAGAATGTTGATATGTATTCTACTTTAGATATAAACATAATATGTGAGTATATATATTGGTATATATAGCCATTATATGTTGATATATAATAAATGATATCTATATAGTATTATTTTGGTGTATATATACCAGAATATACATACTTTTACATATATTGGTATATATATGTTGACATATATATGAACATAATATTGACTATGTATATAAATACATACACATATACCTAATTTTGGCTATTCACCTAAGATTTCATGAGGACTTGTAGCGTCTCAGATGTGAAGAAGACATTGGAATTTCATTTCGAGGCCTTTACTACTATCAAAGTGTGAGTTTTTCCCTTTATACTCCCTCTTGTAACCAATGACCATTCCTATTTTTTCACAATTACTTGCATTATGGTCATGACATGTTGATGAGGTGTGATGTTAAATTCAAATCTCTTCCCTTATCATTAGTTGTCATATATATGCACCCCTAGGGTGAAAATTTCCACATGGCTTTCATTGTTAGGTAGGTTGAGATGGACCAATATTGGTTGCATTGCTCCTTGTTTAAACAAGAAAGGTGTCGACTCATAATTAAAGCTCTAGTGAAACGCCAGGCGGAAATGCATAAAACACAAGAATTGTTGGATAATTAATCAATTTAAAGGTTTTTGAAAGTGGCATGAATATTTTCAGGCATGGCATGTCATGAAAATATCATATGCCAAAATACAAGCAACTACCCACACTAGTGAGAGTTATATTTGTCAATGGCATTACACCCTAAACTACTTTTGGGATGTAAACAATTATGAAGTATTTGTGTCCTCGGGAGCTATTAATGGTTTAATACACCCTCCCTATACTATATAACGTCTATAATAAGTAAAGGTCAAAGGGTGATGTTTATAATGTTACAGGATTGGTCAAGAAATCAATCAAACTGTGTATTGCAAAATTGTTCAAATGGTCCCATATGAAGGCCATATGTTGGTATATATTGAAGTTCAATGACGAGGCATATGTGGATCCATGCTAAGTACATGCAAATTGTTTTTATAATTGCAGATTGTATTTATAGAAGTACTTAAATTATTGATCCAGAATGAATCTTGTTAAACCAAGCCAGAGTTTGCTATATATTTGAAGTCCAAGATGGACCTAGATAGCAAAAAGGTTCTTAACATGTGTTGAGTTTTAACATCCCAGTTGCTCGTGAAATTAGAGCCAAGTCGAAGAGCTTGACACGGTGGTACTGGTGGTATCTGCAGATTTTGCATTTGGCTTCAGTGCGAGGGAGAAAATGTCCATTAAAATTTATGGTGAACATGTGAAACGGGGCCTTGTGGACCATGTGGCATTCACACAGTTCGACACGTGGCAATGGCTAAGTCAACAGGTCAAAGTTCATCTCTGATGCATATCTCGAGGTGAATGGTGAGATTTTGGGTTTCGGTTGGTTAAATATTCATATTATAAGTCATGGGTGCATTAATAAGTTTATGGTGTAGTTACAAACCCATGGTTTCTAAACCATATGGCATACCGCATATGAAAATAAAGGTGCACATTTTCTTTAATGTTAAAACATGCCTAAGGTTGAAATTATGTGTAAAAACCATGGTGGGCGCAAGGGATAGATAGGTTTTACAAACCATATAACTATATGCTAGGTGGGCGCAAATACTTATGTTATCAAATCATGGTGGTAGAATATGTAATGAACCTATGGTAAATATGTAATATGGGAGGAAATCAAAACCTATGGTAAAAATTTATAAACTATGGTGCAAAATTATAACAAATTATAAACAGGTTCATCATGACGGATCCCAGTCCAATCACATGGCATGGAGGTCTAGTCACATTGTGGCGAAGTTAATGGCCATGACCGTCAGAGGATGTGAGTCAAGTTGTCAAAAAAGCACAAAAGATATGGTGTTAAACCATATTACAAACATATATGTTAATGTCTGATGGAAAATATATATTAAAACAAAAACTATGGCTTTTATACGACGCAGAGGTGGCAGCCATGTGGTCCAATGATATAGCACAGAATGGATGACAACGCAAAATATGTGCTTCGGTCGGCACATCGAAGCATGTCGAGACCACCGGGGCTAGATGCCTTGGGTTTGTGGTTCTATAGACCGTCACGTATGCAGCTACAACAAGTGTTATCTAGCGTGGAGATATGACACATGAAACAGAGATGTGAGAATAGTTAAAACAACACTATCAAGTTATTTCCATGACTGATAGAGGTTGTGAACATGGAGTACTGAGTCAGAATTGCCATGGGATATACCATCGAATCATTGGGAACTAGTAAGGAGTAGGTCCAGTTCACATGGAAAACGTTGTATGACTATGTGGCATGGGGATATCGCTGGAAGTATTTCACATGGTCGCAGGTTGCCATAACACTTGATCGCCACACTGATGGGAGCTGAGTTATGATATGGTATTTCACCGAGTTATATGATAAAACTTTGGATTATCATTGTAACAAAAGCCATCAGTCCAATCTATATCTACCATGAATAAAACTTAAGATAAGACATTACAAAAACATGTGGAGGATATTGTAATTGGTCCAACCTTTGTAAAGCATACGCATTATATGGTTAGACCATACTAAAACGAAGTGCGCCAAAATTAATAGTTGTTATAACTATAGTGCTAATTGTAACTTTTTTATTGCACCGGGTATAGGTTTTTCCACCTAATGAAAACAAATTTCAATGTATATCCCGGCAGATTCGAACCTAGAATCTGGCCAGGGCATTATAAAAGGATTACCATTGCACCACTACAGAGGGGGAGTTGAAAAGTGAGCTCCAGAACAGAGCCATACTAGTGCCAGTAATGTTCATTTGAGCATATCTTGGTCATCCTTGGGCCTTTTTGTGAATGGAGATAGGCATTGGAAATCTCAAAGAGAGACCTCCTTTCTGACAGGCACCAGAGCTACATGTGTACACAGTTCAACTAGGTGAAATTCTATGTAAAGAAGAAATTCGAAGTCGTTTCAGAGGCAAGCAATTCTCAAGTTAGTTTTTGGCTTTCTTGAAGCATTTGAAAGCTAATTTGGAAACTTGAAGAACTGACATGAGGGTTTTGACACACCAAATTCAACAATAGTACTTGTTCGCCAGCAGTAGTAGTGAAGTCTGTAAAAGTCTATACCTGAATTATGTCTCACTTAGACAAGGGGAGACGAGGTAAATAATCAATGTATTGATGAAACTCGAATTCTCAATTTCAATAGAAGTCAAAGTCATTGTTAGAGACTCTATGATTTTGTTGTAAATGACAAGTCGTTTGTAGAATATCAAGTGAAATTGCAAGAGTTCTATTAAGGAGAACATTTCCATACTAGGGAAATAGTCGCAACTGTATCAATAATTTTGATGTACCTCTTCTTATTCACTAAAATACGAGTGTCCTAGCCTTTTAGAGCAGGGCCTGGAAACATATCCCAGGAAGGGTGAACTCCGTCAACCATCTCGTTGTCTTTTTATTTGACATTGCATGCTTATGTGTGTCGTGTCCTTTTTGGATAACTTGTTCAGTTGTATTAAATTACTGTTTTGAAAGGCCCATTTAAAACATGCCAAGTGCTTGGTCGTGATATAATTCCGCGATTTCAGGCCAACTATAGTTTTCTTTTGTAGCTCAAGTCAATAGGTAAGGCTCCCTACTTTTGCATTGTGAATTCATTTATTTCTTAGTTAGATTATCTAATTAGATAATTTGTATTTCTATTTATTTGTAGATTAATATTTTAATTCTGTGTAATTTTAGTTCGTGAACTTTCATATGTTCTTTATTACAAAAGTGTGGTTTCCGTATTGAGTTTAGGCACTGAAGGTTAATGAACAAAAGTGCTTTTTAAGGAACTACACAATTATTTGATGCTTATGCAAAAAAAAAAAATATTTTGATCAGAGATCATAAAAATCTTTTGTAGATGTAATCCAAGTGATCACGCAAGCCTATAGCATTTTACTTTCTTCCTGATTGAATTTTATATTTCAAGTGTAAAGTGTGGATTCTGCCCTACAAAAGTTAGGAATTGAAGGTTGAAGAATGAACGTGCTTCTTAATTAATCATAGAATGATTTTATGACAAACACAGGTGTTACGCAGTAATTTGTCACCGTTGGTCACCGTCCTTGTTACCCCCGCTGTCACACATTGGAGGACACATTTACAGACCTGTGACCAGTGACACAACTTGAAAACACTTGCATTGAGGTCTCCTAAGTATGAACTTCAATATCCCTGAACACACCCTTTGAAGATTAACCTTGGAAAATACCCTTTTTTCATTAGCGCGGGTCCACAGTGTCTAACCCGCGCCAATGGATCAGTTCCTACAAAGAGGGCGTGCCCATAGACGCTCTGTCATAGAACAAAGCCCGCGCCACACAAAATTAGTCATGATTTTTGGCCAACGCACACTGAAGTGTTTTTTCCTCATTACTCATG
>APFE030626227.1:0-14868 GCA_000404065.3 Pinus taeda
TATGCTTGGAGTTCAGGAAGTTGTCACTAAGGGGGGATAGGCTCTAGTGCCTCCTTCCTTCTCCTATTGTGTAATATTTGTAAATCCTTCAATCCTATCCCAAGTTGTTCTTAAGGGGGGATGTTAGGATATTCCGACACATAGGAAATAGTTAAGTTCAACTTGGTCTAGTATAGAGTTAGGTTTAGAGTTAGGTAAAGTGTGTTTCTTTACCGTTGTACATTTTGTAACTTACAATCCGACGGTCACGATATGTAGTGATCCGACGGTTCATTCTCTCCTCGGTATTACCGACACCTGATCCGTGGCTTGACACCCGATTGGTCCATGAATTCTATTTAAAGCGCATGGAGGGTCATTTGTAGGTTAACCGTGCATGAGAGAAGCTTATGTAAATTTTCATTCTTTTATTAATAAATTGCCTGTAGTAGCCACGTTGGCGCAGGTCGTGGACTATTTCCCTCTCTGAGGGTTTTAACCACGTCAAAATATTGGTGTATTGATCTGTGATCTGTTTGTGAGCGGTGTCCTTTTGGTGTTCTGTCTGAGGAACTTACCCTGTATATTCCTACAAGTGGCCAAATTGAAAAAAATATTGTTGGAAACCATATCATAGAGGAAACGTGGTTTTATGCAATAGAGACAAATATTGGATAATATCATTCTAGTTAGAGAAGCCATTCATTCAAGCAAGGAATTAGATAAACGAGGAATGGAGATAAAGTTGGATATGGTCAATGCCTTTGACCAAGTAAGACACTCTTTTATTTTCTTGGATTATAAGGTGGATAAACGTATTCATTGGCTCCCTATGGATTGTGCCATTGGTTAATGATTGACCCACCCTTTTTTGTTGCCTCTCAAGGGCTAATGTATGGCTACGCTCTCTCTCCTCTACATCACATCATTAGTGCTAAAAGTCTTAGTAAGAATTTAGAGAAATCCATGCAGGAAGATAATTTGGTGGGATTGAGTATCATATGAAATGTTAAATGTGTCAATCCCTCTGATTTTTTAGATGACACTCTCCTATTGGGAGGTGCCTCCAAAATAATAGTCCTCTGCTTTATTTATTTTTTTAATCCTAGTTTGATCTATTAGGAAGTATGGTCAATAAAAGGTAACGTTAATTATACAACGGGAATTGTGTTGAGTAAATGTTGAATAACGTGTCAAGGATATTGGAGTTTTTAATCATCATGGAGTGGAATCATTCAAATATTTAGGAATCCAAATTTCACTTGGAGCATATAATGCAAAAGAATGGGGGGAAATCTTGTATAAAATAAAAAAGAGAATACAAGCTTGGGGGGCACAATGGTTAAATGTTGCAGGAAAGGTCGTCTTAATAAAATCAATGTTCTTATATCTTCAAGTTTATATGTGTTCAAGTTTACTTGCCCCAAATGGAGTAATCCACCAAATTGGTGGGATATTGTGGAAGTTTCTTTAGAAATGAGGAAGGAACAATAACATAAATTTCATTTAGTGAATTGGAATACCATGTGCCATTCAAAAAAAAATTGGTGGATTAGTTCTAAAAGATCATGAGATCATGAATCTAGCTTTCGATGCAAATATAGTTTGGTGCCTTCTTTCATATTCCCATGAATTGTGGAAATTGGCTTTTGTGCACAAATATTTCCAAAAGAATAGGCTAATCAGACCCAAACAAAAGGTATAGCCAGAACAAGTTTCTAAAATTGGAAATTATCTAACTGGTGGCCTAGATTATCATGGACCATTTGGGTTGGCAAGTTGGAAATGTCATGCACATTAGTCTTTGGAAAGATCAAATTCCTTTAGCAGATCTAGTGAGTGAGAATGAAGGAGTAATGCAATTAGCTAAATAGATGGAGGAAAATATATTCAACAAGATCGATGATATATTGTGGTGGGATCTCAATGGTTAATGGCTCGTTTGGTGTTTTTCAAATATCCCCACAGATCTTCAAAATCATTGTTCAATGGTAGTAAAAGCACTAAAAGATTTCACCCCAATAGCTACTTCAAGATTGGATTGGTGCATATAGATGGATAGTAAGAATAATATATACACAGTGATAGTAGGATGTGGTTTGTTAATTCAAAATTCATTCACTCACCTGTAGAGAAAATATGGGGAAGAATTTGGTATAAGGATGGATTGCCAAAAATTAATCCCTTCTATTGCAAATTATTCTTTGGAAAGATATTGACAGGATAAAACCTCAAGAAAAGAAATATTCAAGGCCCCTCCTATTGTGTCATGTGTGATACGGCATATGAAGGCATCCCTCATGCCTTTGGAAAATTCTCCCTCTCTTTTGGTGTCTACAAAATCACTTCGGGCAAGGCTAAAGATAACTCATCCATTCTAAAAAATTGGAAAGAAATGTTTGAGGAATGGAAAATTCAAATCCCATGGCAGCGAAAATTCAATTCAATATCCATGACATGTTGGATGGCTTACCAAAGTTTTCTCTTTAGGCAGTTTGGATTGGTCAAAATCAAGCTATATTTAACGATGTTCATCTAAATTCAATTACACTAGACTCAAAAGAAACTCAGATACTCTTTAATTTAATATGCACTAGAGGTTATTAGTTTCTAGATAGTGGGGAAAATTTGTTAATCTCTTTTTTCCATGTATGTGCACAATGGATTATGTTTTTGAAGAAGATGTAAAGGAAACTCTTATTAATTATTAACCATTAAACCAACATGGTTCCATCTTAAATCTTGATTTATCAATCCCCAAGACGGATCAAATCTCTTGAGGTACAACCCTTTCCTCAAGTTTTGCACTCAGAAAAGAGGTTTGCACCTTGAGAGATTTGATCCTTCTAGGGGACTAGAGTAAGGATGGATTAAGGTTTATATAATAGTAATTTCATTTTAAATTTAAAACCATTATTTCCTGGATAGGCTCTATCTAGCTCCGTATGGGAGAGATGTTGTAAGATTATGTAGGTTACGTTATGTTGAGATTTTGATGTTGAAAAGTGTGCAACAATAAATGCTAAATTTAGAAAGTTTTAAAAACAGAATTGCTAAAAATAGCACTTCTAAGAATAGCAGTTTGGACAGTGAAAATTTTGGCCACCTTGGGTGAGAGGTGAAACTGCTAAAGTTAAAATCTTCTAAAAATAGCATTTCATGGTCCCTTCGTATTTGTAGTAGTTCCTGGTCTATCTATAGGAAGTAAATTCAAATTTGGTCTTACCAATAGTTTGGAATATTAATTAATTAATTCTCCATGAGTTAATTAGTTATGGAAAAGAAAACTGAAGTCTTTATGAGAACATGCAATTATTTCTCCACTAATTTGGGAATGTGTCCTTGATTTTCTCCACTAATTGAGGAATTAAGGATGAGTTCTATATTGAGAGGATCAGATGACTTCATTTAACTTAGTCAAGTTCAATTAGATTAATTTAACAAGTTGTTAAATTAATGAGATATAGTTTGTTGATGCTTGCATGCATGTGACAACTATTATTTTCAGATAATTGTGTATTCACTCATGGATAAGTAATGCATGTCAGTTCTATTAGAGACCCAATTGAGATGAGAGAAGGGACAATGTACTATCAATTAGATTAATATTTTTCCTATAAATGAAGCTCATCCATGATGAGGATTTATCTCCTTCTGGTTTGTGCAGTTAATCAGAGATTAGTGAGTGTGTGATGAGGCCAAATCACACAGGTGGCAGCACTGGACCCCAAGTAAACTGCACAAGGATATAGGAGGCTTCGAGGGTAGAAGAGAAGGTTTGTGCGAAGCCTTTGACTATCTATGAGTAGCAGAGAGATTGTAATGAGAGCTGGATAGCTTCTGAGCTAATGCTTTGTGTAATCCAGACTATATTTCGACTTGTATGATAATACAAAGTTGGGATTTTAGGCTGAGGCTTTCCCCGAGTAAATTCTTCGGTGCTATATGTGATTGATTCCTTCTTATCAGTTATATGTGTTCTTATTGATGTTGCCCATGGTTGATTAACCTTTCGTTAAAAATTTTGTAGAAGTAGATCAAATGTTTTGCTTTAGTATATTGCATCACCTGGTTGATCTACAGGTGGGAAGTTTCTACATGGTATCAGGTTTCACTGATTTTGTAGATTGATTTTGAGATTGATCGATTTTGTAGTTGTCGACTTCTCGATTCTGTAAATGCTTCAGGTTCCAATATGTTTTTTCTTCCTTGTCAAGTTCTGGCAATATCGTTGGAACTAGGATATTCGACAACTTTTGAATGAGTTCCCACCCTACTTCGTCATTCTTCCATTCATACCTTCCTTTTTTTATCAAATTTGGTTAGATAATTGTACCAACCCCTACCATTTCTGCAACCATATGTTCAATTTCACTCATTTGGGCATATGGATATCTATAAGGCTTGACATTTGGAGGAACACATCCTCGAATAAAATGAATAGGATGATCATGATCACAAATACGTGGGAGACCTTTGGGAGTCTCAAATACCTTGGAATGATTGTTGAAGACTTTTTGAAGATATGGAGAAATACATGATTTTGATGTGCAAATAGTTAGCGAACATAATTGTGAAATTACTCCTCGTTGTTCTTTCTTTAGAAGCTTTGTCAATATATCAGTGTTGATTATCTTTCTTGTTTTCCCTTTGATACCCCTTAATTCAACTTCCTTTCCTATCAAAGAAAATTTCATAAAAAGTTCTTGAAAATTAAAAGCTATTATACCCAAGGATTGTAGCCATTGGACTCCTAATACAACACTAACACCAACCATTAGAATGGAAAACATTGGGCTATTCAATACATATTTTCCCATGGATAGTTTGATATTTTGGCACTTTCCAGAGAAATTAATGGTTCCTCCACTTACAACCGTCACTTGACATTTTCGTGTTGGATCTAGGAAGCAATCCAAGTCCTTGGCTATCTTACAATTAATAAAATTATGGGTACTACCCGAATCAATTAACACTATTGCCTTTTTTTTCTTGATATGTCCTTCTACCTTTACCGTTTGAGGAGTGGTAATTTCGATGAATGCATTAAAAGATATAGTTGGATTCATTTCTTGTTTCTCTGGGGTTGGTTCCTGGTCAGTATCATCTTCTTTTGATGTTTCTTGATACTTTTCTTCATGATATTTCACTGTTTGAACCTTCTTCTTCTTAATATGTCCTTCTATCTTGAGAGTTTGGGGAGTGGTAATTTCTTCTAATGGTTTACAAGATATGGTCGAATTCATTTCTTGATGCTCGATGTGATCATTCACTTCTTGAACATTTTTCTTATTGATATGTCCTTCTATCTTGATAGTTTGAGGATTGCTAATTCTGGCCAGTGCATTACAAGATATGGTTGGATTCATTTCTTCTTTCTTGATGTGATCTTTCACTTCTTGAACATTTTTCTTCTTGATATGTCATTCTATCATGAGAGTTTGAAGAGTGGTAATTCTTGCCAATGCTTTACAAGATATGCTTAGATTAATTTCTTCTTTCTCTGGGGTTTGGTCTTGGCACATATCCTCTTCTTTTGATGTTTCTTGATCCTTTTCTTCCTCCTCTTCATACTCTATGTGGAATAATTTCTTCTCAGCACACTTATGACCTTTAGTGCATTTTCTATCGTAATTGTAACAAAGCCCTTTTTTTCTTTTTTCTTCTAATTGTTGTGGTGTAACCCTTGTATCCTATGGAAGGCTTGGAGAAACAACACTTTAATTATTATAGTTGTGAGGGGTAGACTTCATTGTTACCATAATTTTACTTTCCACTTTGTAACAAAGCCTTTTTTCTCCTTCCAATTATTGTGGTGTTGCTCTAAAGAAGGTGTTTCTCTTTGCATCCTCATAATGTGCTATCATTTCCTCCGCGAAAATTGACCACGTAACAAGTTGTTTATGAGAACGAATCCCTTTATACCATAAAAATTGATCCTGTTCTAAATATGAAGATGCAATACATACCTTTTGTAAAAGTGGTACACCATGTAAATCAAAATATTGCTCCATCTGAAGTATCCAATTTACCGGATCCTTGCCATCAAACTTCCTCATATCGCCTTTTCTTGATTTTAGGAGCTCGATCTTGAATTGAATATAACTCTGTAATTTGGTTCTTCCAGTTTTGAAATTTCGACCTATAGTAGACCTTTGTGTCCTCTTACCAATGCCACTAGTCTGATCGACTTTAGATTCTCCAAGAAAGAGTTATGCACAATCTCCCAAGATGACCTAATTATATACCTTTTTAGAAGAGAAAACTTGTATGAAGTTCCATGTGTCACTGTTTTGACCTTAGGATTAGAAAAATATACACAAGAAACTACAGTTCGTCCTCTTTCTGTAGCTTGTGACGAAATTTCAATCTGATGCTCAAAATGAAAGTTATTATTTTTTTTTCCCAGGTCACCTGTTTGGAATGTAATTCAGGAGTCTGCAAAATGACTAACTTCCCCAGATCATATTTCCGCAATTATTGTGCGAAAATATCTAAAATTCGGACCCGAGGTTCAACACAATTTCTTCTCAAATGGGTTTTTTGTAGCGTCTGAAATGTCGTAGAAAAACGTTATAGCACAAATTCCACAATGACTTGTTTGGAGTAGCGAAACCCTAGAATTCAAAGCTCTAATACCAAATGTTATGAAACCAACTCACAAAAAGATAGAAAAGATAGATCAACACTTTTTGAAGGAGAGGGGCATGTTAGGCCCCTATACTACTAGTGTAACCTCTTACTGTTATTAGTACAACCCCCTTATTATATTGTTGTACCCATGTAGTCCCCATATTGTTATTATTGTGCACCATAGAAGCCTACTATTGTTATTATTGTGCCCTTACATTATTATTATTATGTCGGCTCTGATTATATTATGACCCCTTAGACTCCTATATATAGAACGGAGGTCTTGTCATTTGTATCATCCAAGAATTTTTCATTTGTGTAATGTAAAGGAGGTTTCCCCCTCGAAGAGGCTAAATTCTAAGACGTTGGTCTATCTTTTCTATCTTTTTGTGAGCTGGTTACATAACAAAATTCTACATGGTATTGGAGCACTAGTAATCAAGGAAAGAACAGTATACTAAGAGGAGATTTCAAAGTTTTGAGTTTTAGCCTGAGCATTTAGAGAGAATATCTAAAAATTTATGTACAAAATTTCAAAAAAAAAATAGAGGATTTGGATTCCTTGTGGAAAAATACCCAAAAAAAAAAATCGGCTAAATCGGAGTTCAAATGAGGGAGATATTGGTAATTTAAAATCAGCTCTTTTTCTAGAAAATTTCGTGAGAACGGGAAAGTGAAAATAGATTGGTTTGCTAGCCAAGAACCTAGATGCACTTGAGGTACAAGATGCATCTAAATCCTTGAGGAGCAAGGTAAAGGTTAGATACTTGGTCATTGAGAGGGAAAGTAAATTACCTCTCAACATGTAGAGCTAGAACAAGTCTCAGACAATTATGGAGGAGCCACGATTGGTGCAACAAATTTAGGAAGTTGTGGAGCAGCTATAATAGGGGATGTTGAGAGGAGATCAAGTAGATACATCTACTCATGCGGAGACATCCACTATGGGGAAACTTCGAGCCAGGTGGGCTGAGGGATCACATGCAGCTATACCTCCAGGTAGGAGGTGGGCAATGTGGAGTGATCATTCTAAGGAATAGGGGCAAGATCCTTGAGGTACCCAACCTCTTGGATCAGACCTTGCTATGGGATCCTCGATGTGGAGTATTATGAACTGACTTATTGGGTAGAGACAGATGCATATTGAGTGGCAGAGAGAGCTACAATGTAGGGAATCCTAGGACAGTGTAAAGTATGCAGTCTGTAGCAATGTGAGTGGCACAAGTGTGTTGCATAGTGTAGGGTAGCACAAAGAAGAGTGCAATGGTGTGAGATACATGGATATGTTGTAGTGGCACAGAGGTCAGAGAGGGAGCGCTTGTCAGCAGCAGGTAAAGCTTTAGCAACAAAGTATGTTTCTAGCCCGACAGAGTGGATAGTTGGGAGTTTTTTTGTTCCGAGTGCTGCCGGAGCAACAACACTTGGTAGATGTGTTGCATGCAGAACATTCCAGAGTTACAAGATCGGGTTCAAGAGGAAGCCTTTCTTGTTGAGAGGGAGTGTTGGAAAGTGTGCAACAAGAAATGCTAAATTTAGAAAGTTCTAAAAATAGAACTACTAAAAATGACACTTCTAAAAATAGCAATTTGGCTAGTGAACATTTTTGCCACCTTGGGTGAGAGGTGAAACTACTAAAGATAACATCTTCTAAAAATAGCAGTTCATGGTCCCTTCCTATTTATAGCAGTCCCTGGTCTATCTATAGGATGCAAATTCGAATTTGGTCTTACCAACAGTTTTGAATATTAATTAATTAATTCTCCTTGAGTTAATTAGTTAAGGAAAAGAAAACTGAATTCTTTGTGAGTACATGTAATTATTTCTCCACTAATTGGGGAATGTGTCGTTGATTTTCTCGGCTGATTGAGGAAGTAAGAATGAGTTCTATATTGAGAGGATCAGTTGACTTAGTTTAACTTGGTCAAGTTCAGTTAGATTAATTTAACAAGTCGTTAAATTAATGAGATATAGTTTGTTGATGCTTGCATGCATGTGACAATTATTATTTTCAGATAATTGTGTACTCACTTATGGATAATTGATGCATGTTAGTTCTGTTAGAGACCCAATTGAGATCAGAGAAGAGATAGTGTGCTATTAGTTGGATGAACATTTTTCCTATAAAGGAAGCTCATCCATGATGAAGATTTATCTCTTTCACGTTTGTGTAGTTATATCAGAGGTTAGTGAGTGTGTGAAGAGGCCAATTCACACAGGTGGCAACACTAGACCCCAAGGAAACTGCACAAGGAAATAGGAGGCTTGGATGGTAGAGGTAAGGCATTGTGTAAGCTAGACTATATTTCCACTTGTATGATAATACACGGTTGGGGTTTTAGGCTTAGGGTTTCCACGGGTAAATTGATCTGTGTTATGTGTGATTGATTTCTTCTTATCAATTATATGTGTTCTTATTGATGTACCAAGCCTATGGGCCAAATATCATGGTAAATAAAAGAAATATGATAAATAAATAAAAATAGATTAGATATCATTTTGGGATTCAACTGCGTTGAGTAAGTCATTCATCTATAACCATTTCCATGAGATTTAGTCATAACTGAATGACTTACTTAACACGGTTGAATCGCAAAATGATATCTAATATAATGCACTGTGAAAACCCCCATACTTAAATAAAAATATAAATAAACCCGAGGTATGGTAAATAAATAAAACATCTTTTTATATTACTCCATGAACCTCTTTATACTTACTAACACTCAAAAAATAGGTTTTATTTAGGTGATGCCTATGGGCCAAATTATTATTAATACCATAAAAAATATTATTAACCCTAGTATTATAATTAAAAGATTAATAATAAAAATATTGTTAAATAATATTAATATTATTAAATTAACTATAATATTAATATTATTAAATTTAATCTCTTGAGGTGCAAAGTTTTTTTTGAGTGCAAAACTTGAGGAAAGGTCTCTCTCCACTCTTGATATATCGAGAGTTAAAATGGATCTAGGTTGATTAATAGTTATCAATATCTAAATCAATCTGATCTCAGATCTATCAAGCTCTAAAGGAGACCAAATATCTCTAAATACAAACCTTTCCTCTAATTTTACCCTTAAAAAAAAATCACGACTTAAAAAATAAGTCTAAACTAATAATACTATAATATTATTCTTATTCAATAAACGAACTCTTTTTTTAACCATTAGATATATTCTTATAACCATTAAATCCAATTTAGAAAATAAATAAACCCCATAGTCAGATCATTTCTTTCGTGATAAAGTACACATTAAAATGAATAGATAATAATATAATATTATTCTTATTCAGTAAACAAACTCAATAATATAATATTATTCTTCTTTAATAAACAAACTCCTTTTATAACCATTAGATCTATTCTTATAATCATTAAATCCAATTTGGAAAATAAATAAACCTCATATGCAACCATTGCGACCATTTCTTTCGTCATAACTTACTGTTTAAAATCAATAGAAAATAATATAATATTATTATTATTCAACAAATAAACTCCTTTTTTAAGAATTAGATCTATTCTTATAACCATTAAATCGAATTTGGAAAATAAATAAACCCCATACTTCACCGCAAATTATACTTTAATTTCAGGGTCCAAATTCTCACGGTTTGGACAGTGGTGGGTGTGCGAGAATATTGTGCCCTTGTCTCCTGGTTTTGGGGTGTGCAAGGATATCGTCGGCTTTAGCTGAATTTTTAATTATGTATTGTATATATTTATAAATTGTCTTGAGTCTAAACATAGATTGGTGTGGTGAGGGATTATCTCGCGTTATTGATATTAATTGTCTTTGAAAGGCCAGGGCAAAGAAATTATACACAAAATCTTCACAGGAAGTTTGGGAACTATGGCGGCACGTTCATCATCTTCTTCAGACAATGCTTTGGATTTGTCAAACGATGGACCTTCAGAAGTCATGAGAGAAGCAGAAAGATCTTCTTTGATACAACTTAGTAATTCCCAAAAGGATCCTGAGAGGGAGAGCAAAGAAGAAGAAAGATCATCTTTCAGAAGAAATTCCCAAAAACAGGAGATTGAGGCCATCATTAAAGTAGCAAGCGACCATCAAAGCAAGAGCACGAAAGCAGAAAGATCATCTTACCAGAAAGAGAAGGGTAAGGCAATAATGAGAGGATTAGGGGATTTCAATGAATTGGTTCGTGGAAGAGTTGGGACTTCAGAGAATTTATAAGCAGAGACACAAGTAGTCGAAACGTCTTTCATATGTGCTTGCTGCTATTGGGAATATCAATATGAAAATGTGGTACAATGTAGAGATGGGCATCTTTTTTGTTTTAAATGTATAAGGAGGCATGTTGATGAAATCATTTTTGGAGTTCTGATAGCACATGCAAATGGCTCTCTATCCTGCATGAATATTTATTCCTGCAAACAGTCAATTCTTTTGCCAGAGATTAGGAAAGTTATCCCAAATGATGTTCTTGAAAAATATGAATATCGTGTGGCCCAAGCTGTAGTTGAAGAAGCCCGCATTGAAAATTTGGTTTATTGCCCATTTTGTAACATTCCATATTAAATAGACAAGTGTCTACAAGTCCTGGACTGTCCAAACCCAAAATGTCTAAAGTCTTCATGTATCCAATGCAAGAAGGTGAGTCACTTACCACTACGCTGTGAAGAGGTTGATAAAAAATCAGCTGAAACGGCACTTCGTAGTAAAGTTGAAGAGAGGATGGCGGATGCTGTGATAAGAAAATGTAATAATTGCAAGGTGGAGTTAATAAAAGAGTGCGGATGCAATCGCTTGACGTGTCGGTGTGGAAACAAAATGTGTTACCTTTGCAGAAAGAACGTTGGCTCTTCTCATTTTTGTATTTGTACAGATAGTAGAGAAGAAGGGAAATTCTGTCCAAGATGCAACAAGTTTTGGTATTTTTATGATCCAGGAGACGATGAGGCTTTGGCTCTGGTTGCTAAGGAGGAAGCATTGAAGGAGTTGGTAGACAAGAATCCTGAGTTGCTTGATTCGGCAATTGGACCTCCCCTGATAACTCAAATTCAACAACCTCTCACAACATGTTTTCTTGGATCCAGAATTAGACAGCCACCAGAATTCAATGCACACGGTGATCAACTCGCAAATATGCACGCACCTCTAGCTCCCCCACAATTCCATAGAGATCATAATCGGCTTGCAAGAATTCCTCTAAATCCAACGTTACCTCCCCAGGATTTTTTCAAATTTGATAATGGTGGTGAGTTTTCAAACATGGTTGTACCTGAATCGTTACCTCCACTGCTTTTCATCAGAAATGGTAATGTTGGTCAGCTTGAAAACATGGGTGTGCCTACACCGTTACCTCCACAGCATTTTTTCAGATATGGTAACGGTGGTCAGTTTTCAAACATGGATGTACCTGCACCGTCAACTCCCTATCTAACGTCACCTCCTCAAGAATTCTTCAGATACGGTAGTTGTGGTCAGCCTGCAAACATAGCTGTACTCCCACCCTTACCTCCACAGCATTTCGTCAGATATGGTAATGGTGGTCAGCGTGCAAACATGGCTGTAGCTGCACTGTTACCTCCATAGCATTTCATCAGATATGGTAATGGTGGTCAGCCTGCAAACATGGCTGCACCTGCACCGTTAGCTCCACAACATTTCGTCAGATATGGTAATGGTGGTCAGCTAGCAAACATGGCTGCACCTGACCTAGGTGCACTGTTACCTCCACAACATTTCTTCAGATATGTTAATGGTGGTCACCCTGCAAACATGGCTGTACCTGCACCGTTATCTCAAGAACATTTCTTCAGATATGGTAATGGTGGTCGGTATGCGAACAGGAATTTACCAGAGCAGCAAGATTATGGCCGTCGCTTACAACGTCCAGGTCAGTATGCGAACAGGAATTTACCAGAGCAGCAAGATTATGGCCGTCGCTTACAACGGCCATCGCATTACGGTGACAGTAATTAGAACTAGGGTTTTTAGCATTTTATGAATAAACCTTTTGAAGTTTGCTAAGTCATGGTTTTTATTGGAAGCGTGTGCAAATTACTCTTACCCAACACAATTGAATTAGTATTCTGACATGTATTTAATGATTCTTTTGTGTCCATGAAAATGAATAGTCATATCGAGGCAGGGTGGTGACACTCAAGTAGTTCCTAATTTTATTCGTGTTTGTCTGATATTTGACATGCATATGAAATGATATTTTAAGCTTCACTAGATTAAACATAGTTTATGAGACCATTAGTTTCTCTGTTTTTTGGTCTTTGCAATTCAGTGCTTTTCCGATTCAAATTGATGATGAGCTGACCCAACCTTCCAACAATCCCCTTGCTAAAAAGACAGTGCCAAGAAACTAATGCTAACGTGTTCTCATAACTTTCTCTGATGTGGTTGAATGCATCACATTCCAAAATGAAATGTTTTTACCACTTGCAAAATGTACACACCTTTTCTTCCCAGGGTCCTTTAGGGTTGAATGCTTCACATTCCAAAATGAAATGTTTTTCTGATGTGCAAAATGTACATACCCTTTCTTCCCCATCATGTTTCACACCAAAGTTTAGCTTTTTAGTGTAATGATTTTGCATTTTTTTCATGTTTAAATTGCCAAATAGTTGGTTGTATGAGCTAGAAAAGTTTCTAAGATGGTAGAGAGATGTTTATCTAAGTAGGTGTTATGTACAAATTTATGTAATATTGATTAAAAAAATGTACAAAACTCTTATTTTTATATGCCCTTGGAGTATTGTGAAATGAGATTACTATAATAATATAATATTTTTCTTTTTGTTTATATAGAATGGAATCACAATCTATATCAACAAAGAATGAATATTTAATGAACGTCTTACTTGGGTCATAGATTGTGCAAGGATTTTTTCTTTACTAATGTGTAATTTAGCTTTGTATGACACAAACTATTGCTAATAAGTAAATTGATGAAATTGCTTTACTTTTTAACTCAAAACAACCCAATTTTGTTTTCAGTACATTAATATGGATGTTAAAATGAATCTCCCACCAAGGACATCGAAAAATACAAATTGTAGTGAGATTTTCTTTTAATGCACTCAAATGATTTCACTTTCTATTATCCAACAAAATTTAGTGTCCTTTCAAAACAAAGTGAATAAGGAGATCAAAGGGATCCATCTAGATATTCATTTTTGCATCTGTACTAATGTTTAAATAGATCCCTTTCATGTCCTTAGGGTTTATGAGGAAAATATTTCCACTATTCGTTATTGTTTTAATAATCTCATTAATTTGTATATATGCCAATAAGAGAAAACAAAGAAAACCCTATAGTAAACTATTATATTACAAAAATTAAAATGAATCATGATAAAGTAAGCTAACAACTTTTTTTTGTAATGCTAAAGAAAATCATGCTTTAACATATTTATTATAATAATTGAAAAGTAGTTTAAAATAACCAAAATAGTGCTCAAAATAAACTTGTAGGAAATATATTATTTCAACAATTAGTATAAATCTAATATATGAGCATGACCACAAAGTTGGGGTTCTAAACACTCTAGCTACTCATGCTTTGCAGATTTTTTACAAAAATCACCTAGAGGATGCGAAAACCCATATGACCTTATTCAATTGGGGCCACCCTACTAGATAAATGCACAAACCCAACTTGATATGAGACATAATGTCTTGGGGAAACTTATTTTCCCCTTGAATCACTCGACTGTCACCCAAATTTTGTTTAAATATCCCATTCAACATGCAATATGGAAACCCCCTTTGTTCATAGTTCCCATTGTTGAATGTTTAATTGGTTTTTGGGTTTATGAAGTTTCTCTTAGTAATATGAGAAAACCTTGATAATTTAAAGGCTTGTTATTGTCTTCATTAGAGCTCCCGAAAACAATTGCCTAAATTTTCATCCTACAACAAGAACCCACAATGTCTAGCTCTAGTTTAATTTATCAGGTCAATACTATGGATTTTCCTTGCCCAAGTTAATGATAAGGTAGTATTTGTTTACCATTGTCTTCAAAAGAATATCCATGTACTTTGAACTTTTGTTTCTTTTGTAATGGAATACACATAACACAACCTCTATTGTAAAATTGCAAACCACCTTCCTTGCTTTCCAATAACACCTATCACAGGAGGAGCTTCAATATTTTAATAAAAATCTTGACAATATGTAAATGTTCTATAACTCAATGACAATTATTTGCAATATATTGAATTTTCTACAACCTCTTGTTACAAGCTCATCTCATTAAATCTTTGT
>APFE030626228.1:6507-24623 GCA_000404065.3 Pinus taeda
AGGGATTTAGTTTTCTCTAGTTTAGTGTGTGGTTGAGAGAATCTCTCAACCACACTAGTGTACGTCCAAGATAGAATTGCTATCTTGAGACTATTAATTGTATAAATATGTATGTAATTTCCTTCATTCAAATTAGTAGAGAATATATTGATTGAGCTAATTTTATCTTGACAAGGGTTTCCCTTAAACCAAAATAAATAAATTCAACGCAAATACAAACTATAGCAGTGAGTTTTCAGGAGCAAAGCCATTTTGGTCAGATAATACATATACATCCAGAGTACCAAGAATTAACACAGTGGAAATCTAAAAACCCTTCCAAGAGAAAACATCTAAGGGCAAGACTGTATGCCTGTCTACCCAGCCAATAGATGCCGCAAGAAAACAATGAACATACCCATGAACCCATTAAAGACCTTAGTGAGTAGGTCTCATAAATCGGAGAAAACCACCTCAGAAATCCTTTGGAACGCCGAGACCTTTCTAGATGAACCTACAAACTCCAATACCAAGAAATTCGTAAGGAGGTATCAATATAACCACGAATAAGGAAGCTCAAGAAAAAATCGCACGGAAGAATACGAGCTTACTTGAAAGGGTTGCGTATGGGTGGTGGATCCACCTGTTTAGAGGGCTTCGTGGAAGCCAAACCATATTCTTCACTGCTCAAACCACTCAGTGATGAAAACCAAAGAGCTGATATAACTGCGAATAAGGAAGCTGAAAGAAGGAAGAATAAGAGCTTACCTAAAAGGGCTACATATGAGTGGTGGATCCACCTGTTCAGAGGCATTCATGGAAGCCAAACCATACTCTTCACTGCTCAAACCACTCAGGGACGAAACCTTGGTATCATAACCAAAGAACCAGAGAGCCGAGGACTAAAACAATGAAAATGAAACAAGACTTCTGTAAATTCCAAATCAAGTAATCAAATGATCCATCATCTGTTGGATTAGCGCTATGGTTTGATCACCATTGATGCAGCGAGGAGAACGAGGCAAGAAGGACAACTGGAGAGTGAATGGTGAGGGATTCGAGGCTTGCTCCCGCAACATCTCGTGGCAGAGCATAATGATATTAATAATTCTGTATTAAGTGAATAAAAAACTATGTGCATCATAAATCAATAGTACCGAGACTTAATGGCAAACACATTGAAATATATGAAAATGGTACTGTATATTAATAATCAACCTTGTAATTAATATATGATTGTTAGTATGTTCCACATGTAAGTGCCTTTACAATCATCATAAAGAACTATGGTAGCATGTAATATTTTTTTTTTGATGATTTATGTTAAACTACATAGAGATGTGACACATAGTCACATTCAAGGCATGCTATTGGTATGGATTCAATGAAAGGTAAAGAGAATCATATTGTTACTCCAATAGCATAAATTTACTTGTATCTTCTTATTTTTCTCCTCCCACGGAGAATTCTTATTTGAGACGAGAAGGTAAAAGGGACGAGCTTAGACACTTTTTTTTGTTTGACATGGCCTTTCAATCTTTATCCTCTTTTTTAATGTTATTTTGACATTTTCTAACCTTATTTTCTCGTTCTAGAAGCCCTGACCACTTCAATGTTCTTTGCAAGATGAATAAGAACATTTAACAACTATTTTCATTAATGTAATTGGAGCATTGCAAATTATTTTCCAATATTTAAAAAAATGTTGGAGGGCTAACCTTAATTATTTGCAAAGTTTTTCCATAGGAAAAAAGTAATTTCTCATATTCATAATGTTATGACTTCTCAAATAAATAAAAAATGCCAAATTAAAATATAAGAATGTGTTAGAATTTTTATTATAAAATCAAGAACATATACCTAAAACAATTCACATAATGTTATATATCTAAAACAATATAAAGTGCATCTAAAATAGAAATATAAAGGAAAAAAAAATATAGGAACAAGAAATAAAGATATAATCTCAAATCAGTTCTAAATTTCTCAAATATGTTATAACTAGCGTAAATTCATCTTAAATCCAAATATATCACGATAGAGAGAAAAATTTCTCAAGATTCAATTTTCTTTTCTAAACTACCATAGTAATATTTATAAACATTAATTTGTTATACTTTTTCATTTTAATTTTATTTAAAGTAATTTTGATTTTATTATATTTTATTTTTTATTTAATAAAAATAAATATTTAGTTAATAAGACACAATAAAGATATGTTAAAATAAGATTATGTTATCGATAAAGAAATATATTGATTTACTGAAAAATTCTTTTAAGTAACAACTTGATACTTATTTGTTATGGTAAGCGGACAAGGAGGTATATGTATATTCTAGTTTTGGAAGAAAGGCAATGGAGAGATCTTGGATTTTACGAAATAAAGTCCTTTTGCATACTTTAAAAGCAAAACCTCTCTTCCGGATAAGGATATGGTACGGATAAAGAGCTATATTTGTTTACGTAAAAATTCTTTTCAGTAACAACTTGATACTTATTTGTTATGGTAAGTTTTGGAACTAACGTAATGGAGAGATCTTGGATTTTAGGAAATGGTCTTTTTGCATTCTTTTAAACCAAAACTAACATAAGAGAGGGCGCCGAAATTTAATTCATTGAGTTCTCGAGATCTTGGGTTTTAGGAAATAAAATGTCTTTGCATACTTTAAAACCAATGTAACATAAGAAAGGGCACGAAAATCCAATTCATTCAGTTCTCTCTGGTACATGTAGTCCATGCATCATGGAAATCGAAAATAGAATTTATTCATCAATGTTTTCAGCATCATGATGAGGGATCATGCACTTCCATATTACACCATCTAAATACAATAAATACCTAGGATTCTTTTTTTAGTGCTTCTATTGGGGTATTTACATAATATCATGTATTGATTTGAAAATCACTTGTGAGTGATCTCAGTTAATTAATTAATGAAGGTATTACATACTCATGTACTGGTGTGTGTCTATGTTATCTTAGGCAATGGATCGATAAGATTGCAAAATACACAAACATTGGAAAACAGTAAGAAAAACATAGCAAGCAAATGCCAAACACAATAATTTAATAAGAAGTTCACTTAATCCTCTTGGGCTACGTCTCTGGTCCAGCTTTCAGTGGTGTCATTTCTTTATTGTGTCTTTAAGCAGAGTTTTTACAATGAGGAGCTCAATTTGAGTCTCCTGAAATAGATGATGCTTAGTAGGGTGGTTCTTGGATTCCCCAAGCCACTAGAGTATACAGACTCCCCCTTACTAAGTCTCGACCGCAACTGGTCTTGGTGGGATGAGTCCAATTTGGTACTCAATTCCCTGACAGATATCCTCACAGGGATTGCTTCAACCTCTCAAGCCTGGCTCTGTTTGCTTGATGCTGCCTTAGCTCTACAGGTCAGCTCGACTCTCTATTCTCTGCTTCTTGCTTCACTATCTCACCATCTCCTTCTTTTCCTCTTTGTCTGTTCGTGGCTTAAAGCCAATCTGCCTCATGACTGTTCGCTTCATCTTCCGTCTCTTCGAATCGCCTGCTGGTGTTCGCTTGGAATTCCCTTCCCCTGTGTCATCGTCACCGTGTAATGCTTGATAGGGAGGTGGCCACTTGTCCCCTCACGAACTGAGCGCCAACTCGTCCTCGATGGTTTGTTATTTCGGTTACTCTATGAAATGATTCATCCACCAACTCAGTGGTCAAATCGGGCTTCAAATCTTCATGTGCCTCGGCTTATTTCTCTGTCAAATCCAGTCTCTCATCAGGTGCAATCTCCGCCGTCAGATCTGGGGCCTCCAAATCCTACGGTTATCGCTCTTATCACGTGGTTGACTTGCTTGGACGTTAGCCTGTGATGAGAGTGGTTTTCTCTCTCATCCGCTGGATACATGTCAATCAAGATATGGAATCGTTGGGTCCTCTGAAAAACCCGCTTACTGCCCGAAACGCCTCCGATATTCTGCCGGTTTTAGAGCATGGGACTCGCTTATCGCTTTAGCGCTTTTCCCACAGTTTTCTGGCTTCCCTTGTAACTAAACACTTGGGGCTTTTCCTTCTTGAGGGGTTTTGCCCAACGATGGCGCTAATCCCGCATCAGAACGAACTCTGTTTTCTGATCTGGATTTCCTAACTGCTAGTTTTGTGCCACTACGCGGTCTCTATGGGCCTCGGTCAATGCACTGTGACCAAGGTCCTTGTCGTTTCATGCTAGCTACAAACTGCCACTATCTAGAGGTCCTTCCCAATAGCTCATTGTTCACAAGTTTTTTTTGAAGTCTGTCATGATTTGATATAATCATATAACTCTGATAACTTTCATGGATCCAATTTGGATCACGGCCTTCCCACTGAAAAAGATTTTGGGCCACCAAAAGTTGGTTTTCAAGCATTAACTAAGTGAGGGTACAATTTTCTCACTTGTCCAATCTCTATCCATTTTTCACTGCTCAACTTTGAACCTTTGAGCCCAATTCTGAGGTACTCAACATCTACCCTATGTGTCGTTCTCACCTTCCTGTCCAAAACTGTGTTTTCCTGCAATTCATTAAGATATTCAGGTAACAAGTCATCAATAGAAGGCAATTGACTCTCTTCTTCAGGATCTTCAATTAACGAAGGTTCAAATAACCTCAAGCAATCTATATTCACAATTGAGTAGATATGCATGTAAGCTGATAAATCAAGGCGAAAAACATTCTCACCAATTTTCTCAAGTATCCTGAAAGGTCCATACCTGATAGGATTTAGCTTTTTACCTTGACCTTGCATCCTGTCCTTGCTGATATACAACCATACTTGGTCACCAACTTGGAAACTATGCTCCATCTGATGCTTGTCATGCATTCCATTGTATTTGGCTTGGTTCTTTTCCATTTGTTCCTATACTGCCTGGTGGATCTCTTGGATTTGTTCAATGAACCTAGTTGCCTTGTTCACATCGTTGTGTCCTTACCAAAGACAAAATCCAAAGGAGACCTTGGTGTGAAATAAAAACAAGTCTCAAAAGGAGATCTTTGTGTAGAAGAATGTTTTGCTCGGTTGTAAGCATGATGCACATAACATAAATGTTCATCCCAAAGCTTAGGATGCTTGCTGCAATATCCCCTGAGTAACTGGATCACTATCCTATTAACTACTTCTGTCTGGCCATCGGTTTGTGGATGGAAAGATGTGATTTTCTTCAGTTTGGTGTCCATCAGTTCCCATAGACTCGACAAAAACTTTCCCACAAATGTGCTTCTCAAATTATCTTTACTATTTCAGTTTGTGGAATGCATAGCTTCCCACAATGATATAGGAATTAGTCCTTTAGATGATAGTCCAATTCTTCTATTCATTTGCCTTGACTTAAAGTCTATATCTTGAGCATATTGTTCAATGTAGCCCTCATGTAACATAGAATTATGCTTAAGTATAGTAGATGCATTTATAATGGGTGTAGATAACATATCTACAACTTTATTGTGTATGCCCTTTGTATATCTGATGACTAAATGAAACTATTGTAGAAAACCCATCCATCTATAGTATCTTGATTGCTACAACTTAGTTTGGGAGTGTAGATATTGAAGTGTTTGATGATCAGTATGTATTACTATCTCTTTGCCCATTAAGTAATGTTTCCACTTTTTCACACTCTGTACTAATGCATACAATTCTTTATCATATGTATGATAGTTAACTACTGCAGAATTAAATGTCTCAGAATGATAACATATGGGTTTACCATGCTGTGTCAACACTGCTCCCATGGCATAGTCAATGGCATCCATTTGAATCTCAAATGGTTTCTGAAGATCAGGTAGTGCTAGTACTGGTGCTGTACTAATCTTTTCTTTCAAGGTGTCAAAGACCTTCTGTTGTTTCTCTCCACACTGAAACACCTTGTTCAATCCTATTAAAGCATGTAAGGGAGTTGCAATTAAGGAAAAATTAGAAATGAACTTTCTCTAGTATTGTGTTGCTCCTAATAAGCGCCTAACTTCAGTAGCATATTTGGGTTTAGGCCAATTTACAATAATTGCCACCTTAGAGGGATCTATCTTCAATTCGCCACCTCCTACTATATGTCCCAAATAATTCAGAGATGTTTTCCCAAATTCACATTTTGAGAGTTTAACATAAAGTTTCTCTTTTCAAAACATCTAGTGTCTACTTAACATGATTTAAGTGTTCTTCCCATGTTTTGCTAAATATCAGAATGTCATCTAGATACACAATAACAAAATCAGCAAGAAAAGGTCTGAGTACATCATTCATTATTCTCATGAATGTAGCAAGAGCATTATTTAAGCCAAAAAGCATAACCAACCACTCATACAATCCCTGCTTTGTCTTGAAAGCAGTATTCCATGCATCTTGTTCTACAACTATGACCTGATGATATCCACTATGCAAGTCTAATTTGGAAAAATAAACAACTTCTTTCAATTGATCTAAGAGATCATCTATGCGAGGAAGGGGATAATGATTTTCTTTTGTTATCTTATTCAGTGCTGGGTAATCAATGCACATTATCCATGAGCCATCTTTCTTTCTCACCAGAACAATTGGTGACCCACATGGTGATGTGTTAGGTCTCATGAACCCCTTCTTGAGCAACTCCTGCACCTGCTTCTTGATTTCTTCATTCTCTAAAGCGGACAACCTGTACATTCCAATGTTAGGCAATGGAGCATCTTGCTACAAATTAATTCATGCACTATTTCCTTTTGGGTGGTAGACCTTTAGGTTCTTGAAACAAGATATCATATTATGAAACAACTTTTTCTAAATCAACTTACTCTTTAGCATCACAGCCCTCAAATACATTGGTTTTATCAGATTTATTTTCCTTTACAACCATCAATAAGAATTGTTTGGATAAATTTATCATTCATTTCATCTGCCCTGAATTTCTGAGAGTATAATTATTCTTAAGCTTATGAGCTCTTACAAAGTATTCGATCCCATCTTTAACGAGTAGATACTTGTTCTTAGCTCTATAGAAAATATTTTTTCTATCATACAAGTAAGGACTTCCTAAAATAATTCCACATATATCCAAAGGAATTATGTCTAACTCAACCTCATCTACAAATGCTGACCTAAAAGAAAACTTGAGTTTGCATTGGGTAGTCACTTGTAGTTGTGCTTTATCATTTAACCATCCTAATGAGTATGGTTTCTTGTGAGGTGTAGTTAGTAATCCAAACTTCTTTACAATTGCTTTAGAAATTATTTTTACTTGTGAGCCACTATCAAACAAAGTATCAATCTTTTGATGTTTGGAAACAACTCAAATATGGAAAAGCTCATGTCTTTTTCTCTCATTTTCTTCATCAATAGTAGATTGTGCAAAATTACTAGTAGATACTTTAAAATTCATACCTTTTATACCTATGGCTGCAATGGTTGTTTCATCTCTTGATTCCAACCCCAAATCTTTCTGAATGGCTGCAACAGTCTTCTTTTTTTTGCCCGCAGACTTCTTAGGCCTCAGCTACAGATGCAGAATCCAACAATGATCATCATCATGCCCATGCTTCTTATAGTGAGTGCATGAAGCTTTGCGTTTTTGTGCAGTATTGGCCTTCCTTTCTTTCCATTTCTGTTTTTTTTCTCCTTATTCTTACTTGCAATGGGTTGGGATGATCCCCTAACTTCTGGACTTCCATCCTTTCCTTTAGCTTCTAGATGAGTAGCTTGAACATATACCTCATCTATACTAGTGGGATTAAACATGAGGATAGTGTGCCTCATGTAGCTGTGTAGACCACCAATGTACTTCAACAGAGTCTCAGGTGAGTCTAATGAGATTCCTAGAATCAATGCTCTCTTCCTAAATTCTTGGGTGTAACCTTGTACACTTTGCCCTTTCAACTGTCGAAGCATTTGTCAGCGCATCATGGCTTGTTGCATGTAGGTCAATGGATAGGAATGCTTTTTGATTGCAAAAACAAATTCACTTCAGACAAAAATAGTTTTGCCATGTCTTTTCATGTCAACCTGGGTCCTGCCTTCCCACCAAACCAAGGCAGTGCCTCCAAGGCATAAGCTTACCAACTAAATCTTTATCTTGTCTAAATCAATACTCTGCACTCTGCAATAAACATCACTTTGTCTAATCCAATTGTCCATCTTTTCTGCATTCAACTCTCCATCATATATGGGTAAATAAAATTTAACATCTAGTTTAATCAAAGACGTCTTCTTTTTATGTTCAGGGCTATTAGGAGGTGTGAGAAAGCATTCCTCTTTCCCTTTGCCTTTTCAGTGGTCATAGAGGAGAGACTCATCTTTTATTTTATCTTTTTTGGAGCCTGATGAATCTTCGTCCTTATGTTTTCTAAAGTCCTTATACATTTCCTCTACCATGGACCTTATGGCCAGGAAACTATCTATGAATTAAGGGTGTGGCCCCACAGAACCTTCCTCTGACATTATATTCTGAGGATAGACTCTTCTAATTTTAGGATTAGTTTTGACCAACTCTCCTTCTCCTAACTTGAGCTTTGATCTAGTTAGCATTCAACAGTTAAATCTAGCACAAGCTTGTCTAACCTTAATAGCGTAGATCTATGATACCACTTGATCTAAAAATCACTTGTGAGTGATCTCAATTAATTAATTAATGAAGGTATTACAAACTCATGTGTTGGTGTGTGTCTATGTTATCTTAGACAACAGATTAATAATATTGCAAAATACACAGACACTGGAAAATAGTAAAAAAAACACAACAAGAAAATGCAAAACATAACAATTTAATAAGGAGTTCACCCAATCCTTTTGGGCTACGTCTCTAGTCCAGCTTTCAGTGGTGGCCTTTTATTATTGTGTTTTTATGTAGAGTTTTTACAGTGAGGAGCTCAATTTGAGTCTCCAGAAATGGATGATGCTTAGTAGGGTGGTTCTTGGATTCCCCAAGCCACTAGAGTGCGCAGAATCCTCCTTACTAAGTCTCGATCTCAACTGGTCTTGATGGGATGAGTCCAATCTGGTACTCAATTCCCCAACAGATATCCTCACAGTGGTTGCTTGAACCTCTCAAGCCTTGCTCTATCTGCTCGATGCTACCTTAGCTCTGCAGGTCAGCTCAACTCTCTGTTCTCTACTTCTTGATTCACTGTCTCCCTGTCTCCTTCTTTCCCTCTTTATCTATTCATGGCTTAAAGCCAATCTGCCTCATGACTATTTGCTTCCTCTTCCGTCTCTCCGGATTGCCTGCTTCCGTTCGCTTAGAATTCCCTACCTCTACGTCATCGCCACTGTGTAACGTTTCACAGGGAGGTGGCTACTTGTCCCCTCATGAACTGAGTGCCAGCTCATCCTCGATGGTTTTTTATTTTGGTTACTCTATAAAATGATTCATCTGCCAACTCAACGATCAAATCGGACTTCAAATCTTCATGCGCCTTGGCTTATTTCTCTGTCAAATTCGGTCTCCCATCGCGTGCAATCTTCATTGTCAAATCTGGGGTCTCCAGACCCTATAGTTATCGCTCTTATCGCGCGGTTGACTTGCTCGGAAATTAGCCCGCAATGATAACAGTTTTCTCTCTCATCCGCCGGACACGAATTAATAAACGTATGGAATTGCTGGGTCCTCTGACAAACCTGCTTACCACCTGAAACATCTCCAATATTCCGTCAGTTTTGGAGCGCGGGACCGAGCTATTGCTTTAGTGATTTTTCAACGGTTTTTTGGCTTCCCTTATGACCGAGTGCTCGGGGCTTTTCCTTCTTAAGGGCTTTTGTCCAACGACGCATTAATCATGCATAAGAAATGACCTCCGTTTTCTGATTTGGATTTTCTAACTGCTAGTTTTGCGCCACTGTGCGGTCTCCATGGGCCTCGGTTAACGCACTTTGATCGAGGTCCTTGTCATTTCGTGCTAGCTACAAACTGTCATTGTCGAGAGGTCCTTCCTGATAGATCATTGTTCACAAGGTTTTTTTGAAGTCTGTCATGATTTTATACAATCATAGAACTCTGATAACTTTCATGGATCCAATTCGGATCACGTATTGTTGGTTACTTTCACCAAACTTCACCTCTTGCTATGTATACATAAGTTTGAAGAGTTACTAATCTTAAAGTTTAATTTTGGATTACTTTCTCTTTTCATAATGAAGAATACTTTTTTTAGCACTTAACCATAGTCCACACTTTCCTAAGAGCCCTCACTATTGAATGAAAATTGAGTGAAGAACTTGCACCTTTATATCTTGATAATTTTTTCTATTCATTAACTCCACCTTCTTCTTGGAGTTAGCCTAGTTTTAACTCTTCCCTATATTCACGATGATGTTGAACATTTCAGAAGACTACTACCCATGCTACAACTAAGTGTTGTGCTCTCTATGGCCAAAATATTACAAAAACGTTACATACTAAAAAAAATCCCTCCATGGAGCCCCTTAATGCAATTTACACCATTATTAGGACATCAAATTCGAAAGCTATTTCTCTTTCTAATTCCATAGTTCTATATCCTAATCTCCTTCTCATGACAAATTGCTTGTAGCTCACTAGTTTTATCTCATATTTATCCACAATTGTATAATTAAATATTATATTCCTTCCATAAACCTTAATAATTGTATCCAAAATGATACAGTGATTCATATTATTAATCATCCATCACCCCATTATTTCTGTTGGGTACAAGAAAATGTAAAAAACAAACACTGTAGATGTTTGTACTCAATTGTAAAATAAATAATGTATTGTAAGAATATATATAGGATGATTGTTACAATGAGGGATCCTTTATAGATACTATGAAAGGTGCCCTTTCATATGAAGAGAGACGTCTCTTTGATAAGACACACTTTTATATATATATGATTGTTACAATGAGAGCCCCTTTATAAATACTACGCAGTGTGTCTTTTCATATAAAAAGAGATGGCTCTTTGATAAAGCACACCTTTACATATTTTAATTAATAATTACTTATATTATGTTTTTTACATTTCCACCCTCTTAAAGAATTATGTGTCCTCAAAGAGGATTAAGCAAGATTCTTTTGCATGCACACCACTTATCAATTTCAATAAAGTAATTTTAGCACCTCAGCGTCAATGCTATTCCTTGCAGACCCATTACTTCTTACATTTATGTATTTAATTATTTGATTTATTTATTTACTTATATTATATTATTATTTTAACTATATATGACTTAATGTAGCTTAAAAATAATTATAAAGCAACTTTATATATTTAATAATTCACCTTCTAATCAATATTTTTTATTATTATTATTTTTTAATTCAATTTAATATAATTAAATTTCTTTAGAAATGAATTCTACTATCGTGTCCCCTTCTCGATCATGCTCAATTGTGGCATATATTCTTAAATTTTGGCACGATACTTTGGGACAACGTCTACATCTGCATAGATTTATGAATACCAACACCCGCTGCAACCATTGCCTGAAGGTCGGTACAAACATTTTCAAAGTTGAGTGAATTTTTTCACGCTTCATACCTCTCATTCTCAGAGTTGTCCTGACATTGTGAGCATTCATCCCTCTAATTTTCAGGCTTATACTGACATTATGGGCATTATTTCGAGAATTTGTTAATTTGTCACAAATTATTTGAGCGTATTTCATTACATGGTCGGATATGTTCAAAGTTGAAGTGAAATCCATAATTTGGGTGTAAACACATTTTAATTTGTCTTTTTTCATCAATTCCAAATGTAAATTTTGGCATCATTTTAGAATTATGGATTTTGTGTTGGTCCGCTTAAATTTAATGAGGGTAGTTTATTGGTGGGTCTTCCTCTTCCAAGATAAAAGTTGCACAATCAATAATATATTCTATTAATTAATGAATGAGGAAATTATAAGATATTTATACAATCAATAGTCTCAAGATATGAATGCTATCTTAGACGTACAGTAGTGTGGTTGAGAGATTCTCTCAACCACACACTAAACTAGAGAAAACTAAATCCCTATTATATAGAAACAAACTCCTCAAATGGAGAATTATAACCATAGACAAGTAGGAATTAATTATTTCCAACTCCCCCCCTTAATGACTACTTGTCATGATAGTCAAATCCACTGCCATCAGGGGAATTGCATGTACAAAACCTCCAAAAACACAATCTGCCGCCCTCGGACAAATCCACAATCTGCAAATTTGGCGTTTCCAATACAGCCAAATTGATCCGATCTGCCTCTCCTGCAGATCCACTTGAAGGTGAATTGGCGCGATCCTGAATGATAAACCCGCGCCATTGGCACAATTAATGGCCTAACAGACACGCCAGTTGGCCTTCCTGGCGCTGCTGTTAGCGCGAAAAATGCACCAATCCCCTTCTACTCAGAAAGAATCATCTGAGTCCGAGCGAGGTGTTACTGCAGTCCACCTGCTCCTACGAGCACAAAGCTCCTGTGTACACACAGCCACAAAGGCAATCTGCCACCACCGGGCAAGTCCGATTTACCACCACTGGGCAAATCCGCCGACTTCATCTGCTTCCACCGAGCAGATCACAAAGCTCTGATTCGCCACCACCGGGCAAGTCCGATCACAGAACTTCAATTCGCCACCACCGGGCAAATCCGATCTGTTACCACCGAGCTGATCAAGGATCTCAATTCGCCACCACCGGGAAGATCCGATCTGCTACCATCGAGCTGATCAAGGATCTCAATTTGCCACTATCGGGCAACTCCTGTAGCCACTAAGACTCTATAGATGGTTTCTGGCTCACCACCAACCATCACATTACAGTGACAAAAGATGGTTTCAGGCTGATCACAAACCATTACAAAGTGGTTTTGAGATCACCACGAACTTTCAAATGCCTTAGCAAGGCTTACATTCAACATTTGGAGTTTCTGGTACATACAATGACTATTACAATAATATGCTAGGGAGTCTATTCCACAAGCCACACTAAAACAAAAAATCTACTTGTTGTCCACCCTAACCGTTGTTGTTGCTCCTTTATCCCAAGTTCACATCTTGGGCATCTTTGTCAAATAAATTCTTGGAACTCCATGCTTATCCTGTCATTCGTTAGAGTCATGAATTCTAACAAAACAACTTTACCTACATTGAGTTAGCTAGGCTCAATAAGGCTCAATAATATTATGCATAATTCCAAAATAAAAATAAACTTTCAGATTGACAAAATATCAAATTTCTCTATCTTTGCCCAAAGATAATTATTTCCCAAACATAACAGCAACTATTAGAGTCTGGAAATGTCATGAATCATAACCAGCGATCTGCATTGGCGGCTTGCTCGGCACACACCACCGGGCTGATCTCCTCCAATCCTGGAGTGTTCTTGGACCCAACAATCTTCTCCACGCTGGGCTGCCACTTCAGAAACACAACCAATCCTCTGCCAACATAAACAGTCCACCGATTTGACCGATCTGCTGTCATCTGTTCAGATCTCACTCTCCAAATTGCAGACACACCATGGACTTTGCTCCAGCAATCTCCTCTCACACAACAGCTGCATCATAGGGCTGTCGATTCTTGCCACTTCCCTATAATAAGTTCTCACCATATGGACCTAACAAATGTCTCAAGGCACAATCGTCGCGCCTCTGCTCTGCGTACCACTGAGCATAGGCAGCAACCCTCTCGTCCCATACCAGAGGGGTTTCTCCAAATTGAGCCCTTGCTTCGTTCTGAGGGACCAAAAACTGTTGGGCTAAACTGTTTGCATACATAGGGACATGCATATGGTATAAACTCTTTGTTTCGCTGAAACTGACATGCTTTGCAGGGGCTGCAGAGCTGAGTGCTGCTGGAAGATACGATGGATACACGACAAAGATCAGTACCATCGAATAAAGCAGGACAATAAAGATGACAATCTTGGAACACTTTTTTCTTTGCGATTATGCACTCCATTCATTCAGTCAGCTGCTCCCTATCGAACGAGATGCACTGAAAATATCAATGTGTACAGTTACATTGATAATTCTATGGGAATCGTACAAAGTTTATAATTTTGATGGCGTTCCAACGAATGAGTAGGACCATAAAATTTTCATACATCTTAGAACGCGGGGAACAGGTATCACTCTGTATTCGACCATCTCTGGTTTCCTTGTAGGATCTTCGTCCAGGCTGCTTGGTATTAAACCATTTCAATATGCCTTTCCAATACAGTCCTCCGGAGCTAGGCCACCGCCCATGGCAATGATGATGGTCAGCTCCAACGAAGAGATCTCCTCCAGACTGGCCCTCTAGCAGTCTACCCACGTCATCTCCTTCGCGTGACCTGAGCAAGTCAAACGACGATGAGCTTTTGCCATAAATGTCTGGTCTACGATGCTCAGAAATGGGCATGCGCATCCTCATAGATTCTAAAAAAAATTGGATCAATCTCAGCGACCGCCAACCATGTCGAGCCTACCAAAACTGCGGATCTCAGAAGCAAAAACAAAGATGCGCAGCACTTTGAACATTAGCATATGAATCTGGTGGAAAATTTGCATAGCGCATGGAAAAATTTGTTAAAGAATACAGTAAATTCCCCTCTTTGCAATGTTATAGAGGGCTTCACCGGCATTATAATGGACCCTACTATCTTGATCACAAAAAAAGTTGAGAACAGGTGGAACAATTTGCTCCAGATGCTGAGCAACTTTTGCTGCCAAACCAACAGTTGTCACAGCCAGCTTCTGCTGCCAAACCAACAATTAAATTCCCACCAGTGCTTCGATATCTCCTCGGCTCTATGACTCCACAGAACTCTAAGAGAGTGGAGGCAGAGGCGGCATTGTCCCATGTGGACAATCCCACAATCAACATCGCATGTTGGACAATCCCACAAGAGATAAAAGTAGCTTATTGACCATGGGAATTCAATGGAACCTGGTTATGTGCCATCAGGGGCTGCGAGAAGCTCATTAACGCCGGCTGCGAAGATTGACCCTGGTTTTGGGCAGTAGAACCATCTCATTATTGCTCGCCAACACCATCGAATTCAGGCCACTCTCTCCAGTCCCGACGTCTTCTACCGTAAACTTGGCAAAACGGTGAAACCCGCTAAACTTGGCCACATATTGGACGGCTTCCTCCAGTTTCTCCACATTCCCCACAGCGTGGTCGACCCGAATGATTCCATAGGACAAGTGAACCGACTGAACGGGCTCGTAATTGGGAAAAAAAGGGGCCCTTGTAACCGTTCTGGCTTACAAAACGAAGAACCACATCTCCGTAAAGCTTAACCTCCGACATACAGACCTTCCCGCCGGTGGCCTCATCGACAAGATCGCATGGCTCCAGCACAGCCACGGCACCGTTTTCCACGCTATTCTGGAAAGTGTCTCGAGCATCTTCGACAAGCACTCCCATGGCTCGAACTGCTAACCCATGCTTGTCAAAGAAACTCCGTGCCTCATCGGAATCAAAACCCTGATCGACGGCATGCTCGAGCCAACGCGCGAGGCCGAAGTTGCCAAGCCACGATAATCAAATGGAAGCAAACAAATCCTTCTTCGCCGAAAGTCTGCCTATTCGCTCAACACATCCACAAGTCTCGACAGCGGATGATGGACAAACAAATACTAAATTCTTTATTTTCCCTCATCCCAGGAGGGGCCAAGCCGAGGAGGGGCCAGGCCCTCACAGGTTCTGATACCAAGATAAAAGTTGCACAATCAATAATATATTCTATTAATTAATGAATGAGTAAATTATAAGATATTTATACAATCAATAGTCTCAAGATATGAATGCTATCTTAGACGTACAGTAGTGTGGTTGAGAGATTCTCTCAACCACACACTAAACTAGAGAAAACTAAATCCCTATTATATAGGAACAAACTCCTCAAATGGAGAATTATAACCATAGACAAGTAGGAATTAATTATTTCCAACTTTCCACACATTGAGTGCTTGTTTTTCATTGAAAATTTGAACATATTGTGTCGTATACAAGTTGTTTGTTTCGACAACTAATCCACATTTTGTACAAACCAAACCATGGGAATGGTCTTCAAACAAAACTCTCACTACACTCACAACAAAACTTCATTTCTTTTGCCATCGTTATGTTAGAAACTAGGTTTTGTAGTTTAGCTTGAATCATAGCTTCTTGAGCTTGGCACTCTTCATATATTTCAATTAAATAATTAAAAAGAGGCCTCCAATTATGAGATAATGACATTGTCTCTTTGTAGCCATGAATATTCATGCAAGGCACAAAGCCAGTTCTTCATAATTTCCAATATATATGATTTCTTCTACATGTCTGTAGGAATAAAAAACAACATGAATTCCCTTCTGCGCACTATACTATACTTTCAAATGGAAATTCATCACATTAACAATCAAATTTAATATGTCATACTTTAGATTTAGATTTTGAAATCCATCATTAAGAGAATAAAAAGCAACAATTTTACTATCAGCAGAATTGGAGACATACTCCGAAGATGACAAGGGTACTGAATTAGTCATTTTTTCATGCAAGAAGAGCCTAGAAAATTATTGATATTCAACCTTTGATGAACATACTTTTTATAATTTTCTAGAATTCTAGGTGTACCATGAAAAATTAGTTGAAACAATACAAATTACGCACCATCCAGTGAGATGGATGTGTGGGAGGATTTGGTGTGAAGAGTTGCAATAGGTTTGAGATACTCTTGTTTGGTCATTGAGGGTTCATTTTTCCAAGGAAAATCACTCAATGTTGATACAGAGTGTGAAGGTAGTTTAAAAAGTGGCATTGAAGGGAAAATTTCTTTAGTTATTAAAGGGAAGATACCCATCTCAATAACTAGGATGGACCATTCAATCCATATTCATAACAATTCACAAGCCGCTTAAGAGATTTCAATTGGTATTATTTCAAAATTCCTTTGAACATATTTGGTGTTTCCATGGAGAAAGTTTGAGGCATCGATGAAGGATCAAGTAAGTCCATGCCATGAGAATCTTTAGATATATCCTCCTGTGACAATCCATTAGTAATTTCTGAAAATATATTTTCTGAAAATGTATTTTCCACTCTCTCTAAAGTGCAATAAGTGGCAAATTGCAATATATTTCCATCTCCCTTATTGCTACTTGTCTTGTACACATAATATTTGGGAAGTTGTGGAACATCCAACCTTTCATAAACAATGTCGTCACTAGGTATCTCTTTTGAATAGGTAGGTTTCTTCAAATTTATTTCTTTATCAAATTCCTCATAAGGTTGTGTATCCCAATTGCTAAGTTCTACCATATTTTTCGAATTATTCTACTTAAAAGGATTTTCAGATTTTCATGGAGATACTAATGCATCATCAACATGTTTAGAATCCTAGCTCCTAGTTTCTCTCACAAAGATTTTTATTTGAGAAATATTTGAAGATACATATTTCTTGGTATTCACAAACTTGGAAGCATTAGGTTCTACAGGTGGAATAATATCCAACACCTTGTTTCTTAAATTTAATGACATAGGACATTTAGGCTCTTGATCTTCTCTGTAAGGGCCTACATCAAATTGCTTTATTTAAAAGCCTTAGAAAATCCTATTGAATCACATATAAAATCCTCTCCCAAAAAAAATGACGATGACGATATTTGACTTTGTTCACAAACAATAGGAAACTCCAAGGTGTAGTTTGCCCCTAAAACAATCTCCCCGTACACTGATGCATCATTTATTTTATGGGTATCAATGGGGGTTAAAGGATCAACATTGTGATGTAGGAGGAACCTGCAATAACCAGGATCTTCAAACACTCTATTTCACCCATCAGAAAATACTCACACCACTGCCATTCATTCACAATGCCTTACACATAATTCTTCCTTTCTTAGAATTGATTCATTCTGATATTAAATTATCCAATCAATTCTACATGAATTCAATAATAGCACAAACTCCAGAAAATTAAATTCTCATTAATACACAATACTTACAACAATATTCTTCCTCCTTGGCCTGATTTTCCAATCATTGGGCCCTTATACAACCTGCCCGAAGCAGGGAAAATTTTAAGGATGGAAAATTTTCTTGAACTTTAAAACATTGGCGAATCTCACTAATCCCTAATATCAAAACTATAAAATTTTTATTGATATATTTGCAAAATTATTCAAATTTATAATCATTTTATATATAGTCTCTATATAACGTTGGCGATTTTTAAGGTAAAATAATTTTAT
>APFE030626228.1:24643-36265 GCA_000404065.3 Pinus taeda
TTTATATTCTAAAATTTGGGCGAATCATCTTTTATAAAAATGGAAATTGGCGAATCTTTTTGTGGAAAAATAATGGAAAATTAGCCCACTGGGCGAATATTAGCCCCTAAAATTTTCCATGGCCCGAAGGCTTCCAAGTAGAAACCCCTATTCCCTACTCTCAATCTCACACTTTCTCTTTTTTTACTCATAATGTAAATATTTATTTAGTACAAAAGCGGCTTTTACCTAATAATTTAAGCTTTTTACCATTTAGTAAGTTTTATTCTCCATGCTAATCCTACTTTTAGAGAAAAGATAGCATGTCTTGTTTTTTTTTCCTATTTTTAACTGAGGAAAAACATAAGAACAACAACCTTTTCCCGTCTGAGTGCATGCACCTGCATCAGACTCCCAAGGTTGAAAATGATCATGATCTCCTGATCATGCTTTTTTTTTCTTGTCCGCCTGGATCCCATACTTTGTTCTGCAAGTCCCCATCTGCTGTTACTTGCTGCCTTTCTCCAGGTCCCCATATTTTACGTTGTCTTGCTCCATTAGCTACACTTTCATAATCTGTCTTTGTTTTCATCTTGCTGCTGCTTCCGCTGCTTCTCTTCGTTGTTGATGTTTCCCGCTGAGATGCTTTTAACATGATTCTTCTAATGAGCTCAATTTCTTTGTCCAATAATTCTTAAAACTGTTGACTTCTTGTTGCCTGCTGAGCTAAGATGGCTTGCTCAGTCTGTCCTATTACCTGCTGACTTCTTGCTCTTATTCTTGTTTCTGTTCCGACTGCCACCCGATCATCCATACCCTCTTGTCTTCTGGAACAGAAAACTTATTCTCCCTGCATTTGACTACTCAACTGAGTCAAATATTCTGCAACAATACCTACATTCACAAAATACTGGTTAGAATAAAAATCATAAGGCATCAATGCCTTGTACTCCTTTGCCAGCATCTCTGTATACTGTTTTGAATCCTCAATTATCAACACATCAGTATGCTGATCCAAACTTCTAAAAGAATCCTTTAAAGAATTCTCAAGACTGTCAACCAGTCTTTCTCCCATGTCATCCGCTTCCATGGCAATTTTCTGTACTTGTTCACTGTATTGAACTCTTCCATCTAATGCATTTTCTCTGTCATATCCTGGATTCTCCAACTAGTATTCCAATAGTGCAATTTCTTTGTAGTATTGTTGGAGCATCACATCATCATTTATAGTCCCTGCATTCATGCACAACTTGTCAGTTTGAAAACTACAAGTTTTAACAATCTCACTTGTCGGTTTAGATACCGGTTCTTCCAGCTGATCCTTTTCTTCATTCGCATGAACTTCCTCTTCCAACTCAGCTGCTCCGAGTTCTTCCTGTTTCAACTGTACATCCACTGTCTGCTCCAAGTATTCCTTATCTCCAAATAATAGATTTTTTGAACCAGTCTTCTGTCATGGTACATCCTCCTGCAAAGGCAACAATGTATGATTGACACCATCCTTTCCAAATTTATAGGTGTTCCTCTTCCCATCATGCATGGCTGCCCTATCATATTTCCAAGGTCTTCCAAGCAATATGTGACACACATCCATAGGCATCACATCACAAACAATTTTATCTTTGTACTTGCCCACTTGGAATTCTACTTCACACTGTTCACTTACCAGTAGTTGATGTCCCTTTTGCAACCATGACACTTTATACAGTGTTGGGTGCCTCCTTGTTTTCAGCTTCAATTTCTCTACTACTTCTGTAGAAGCCAAGTTATCAGTGCTGCCACTATCAATGATCATCTGGCAACATTTCCCCTGAACTTTGCATACTGTCCTGAATAAAGTTTTCCTTTGTGGCGGTTCAGTCACCTCCTTTGCTCGCTTGATCAAAACTTCGTTAAGTACCAAGGACTCTCCGCTTTCTGGTGTATCCATTTCTTCTGTTACTGCTGCCACTGGTACCTCTTCTTCAGCTCGAGCCACAATTGCATTCCTCTGCTTTATGTTTGCACTCTATGGGCACTCAAAAGCTCTATGTCCCAGATTATTGCATCTGTAGCATCTTACTTCTCTGCCTCCTCCTCTGCCTCCTCTACCTCTAGAAAAACTCCCTCTGCCTCTTGCATCACCTCCTGTGGATGCATGCTGGGTTGAGCTACTGCTAGCTCCTTCTGCAGGTGCTGTAGATCTTCCACTACCACCTTGACTTTCTTTTCCTCTGAAAGTCCCTCTCCCTCTGGCAGACTTCCTCATGAGTTTTTCTTCAGCCTTCAGTGCTATCTGATAGGCTTCCTCTACTGTTTTTGGAGACAATAAACTAATCTCATCCTGAATGTCCATTCTGAGGTCATTCATATATCTTGCCACCCTCTCATCTGTATTCTGGGCTTCTCCAGCTCTTATGCTCACCTTATAAAATTCTTCTGTATATTCTTTCACTGTTAAATCTCTCTGCCTGAGATTTTGCATTTGCCTAAACAATGTCTGCTGATAATTACTGGGCAAAAGCTTACCTTTAAGCTTTGCTACCATCCTGCTCCAATTCTTGATTGGCTTCTTGCCCAGTCTCCTCCTTTCCGCCTGCACGCCATCCCACCAGAGCGCTGCATGGCCTTTTAGTTTGGTGATAGCAAACTTTACCTTCTTCTCATCTTCCAATTCTTCATAATCGAGGAATTTCTCCATGCTATTAATCCAGTCGATCAGTTCTTCTGGATTTAGTCCTCCTTGATATACTGGTACTAACTGGTTCCATGGCCTGGCTGTGGATTTCATCACTGATTGAAAGAGCTTCATCTCAGGAGAAATCTCTACAGCTTCCTCCTCAGTAGCTTCAGCTTCGGGTTCACTCACGTCTCCATCATCTATGTTCCTGTCGAAGATTAACGCATCCAATCTATCTCGCAGCTCCTCTATATCTTCCCTCAATTCGACATTCTTAGCATGCCGTCCTCTTCCACCACATCCATGTCCTCGTCCTCTTCCAACCCTGAAAGCCATCCTTCTATTTCTCCTGAGATTTAACTCAACGCCAGTTGCTGGCTCTGATACCACTAATGCAGGAAGAACCTGCAATAACCAGGATCTTCAAACACTCTATTTCACCCATCAGAAAATACTCACACCACTGCCATTCATTCACAATGCCTTACACATAATTCTTCCTTTCTTAGAATCGATTCATTCTGATATTAAATTATCCAATCAATTCTACATGAATTCAATAATAGCACAAACTCTAGAAAATTAAATTCTCATTAATACACAATACTTACAACAGTATTCTTCCTCCTTGGCCTGATTTTCCAATCATTGGGCCCTTATACAACCTGCCCGAAGGCTTCCAAGTAGAAACCCCTATTCCCTACTCTCAATCTCACACTTTCTCTTTTTTTACTCATAATGTAAATCTTTATTTAGTACAAAAGCGGATTTTACCTAATAATTTAAGCTTTTTACCATTTAGTAAGTTTTATTCTCCATGCTAATCCTACTTTTAGAGAAAAGATAGCATGTCTTGTTTTTTTTTCCTATTTTTAACTGAGGAAAAACATAGGAACAACAAGCTTTTCCCGTTTGAGTGCATGCACCTGCATCACATTGACATTCAATTCATCGAATGTTGGTAAGTTGAAGAATTAAATGTTGTCCTTAGTTTCAATCTTATTTATAGCTCCTACACCTTTTTGGTACTAATCACATGTTTCTCTTTCTTTATCACCTCTAATTGAATCTAGCTGAAGAGTGGTCTCACACTTCATATCATCATAATCAACCTCATCTATGGCTTCTACATCTTTAGGTGTTGAATCCAACGTTTCAAGAAGATTTATTGAATTTATAGGTATTTCTCTCATTTCTAGAAATAATTCTTGATTAGTTTCATGGTCGTCCGATACTGCTTCCAAATATTTTCCCATGATTTTAGGATTTAGAGCATATAAGGGTAGCCTAATGTGGCTCTGTTGCAATAGTTGACCTATGAAAGGGTCGAATGATGCTGATACCACTATCACAAAAAAAACATTGTAGTTGTTTGTACTTAAATGGAATATATATATATATATTTATTATATATATATAATATATATATATTATATATAATATTATATATAATATATATATAGAATGAATAGGATGATTGCTACAATAAGGGACCCCATTATAAATACTAGGGAGGATTCCCTTTCATATAACAATATGTCTCTTTGATAAGACACACCTTTAAACATTTTAATTAATTATCAATTATTATTATGTTTATAACAAAATATGGGACTCATCTTTGCATAACTAAACACCATGCCATTACATTTTCCATTAGTTCTTTATCATGTCTCTTGTCTTTATTATTTATATTTTTTTTATGTATTCCCTATCCACATCAACACCATATTAATTATGATTCCTCTCATAGTACTTATAAATTGTTCAAAGATTGAAAAATTTATGAAATCAATTCTTCTATCATGGCCTCTTTGTGAACTTATGTTATGTTGTCTAGGCTATTGTGTGTCAAGTCATCCTCTACAAATGTCCTCCAACTATATAGCTTCTCCTTAAAGAGTTTTTGTTCATCCTTTTGCTCCTAGATTGATGACCTTCTTCTTACTCACCTATTCAAAATTATATTGACTTAGTCCCTAGTGCTTCCCTCAATAATGCTCCAACATATTTCCTATCTCCTCATGAGCTTACTAAGATAGAGCACTAACTCCATGCTTCATACATTGAGTCCATGTTTTGCTATAACCTGACAATATTTAACCTAGAACATATACTTGTGGATCTCTTGCATTTCTTATCCTAAAAGAGGACCATGAAAAAATGCATTTGGTCATGGATAGAGAGCTCTCAATAAGGTAATGATAAAGAATTATTAACCATCACCAGACAAATATGATTTACTAGATAATATTTAGGAATTATTCACCAAGTTGAAACTTACAAAAGGTTATCATCAGGTATGTATGCATGCTTGTGGCACTTGAGTATGAAATTCAAAAGAAAATTTGGATTATTTGAGAGAATGGCCATGCCTTATACTGAATTACGCATACCCCTACCACATTCAAGAGTCTATGGTCATGAATTGTGGAATTATATATACCCCTACCACATTCAAGAGATTGATTAACAATAACTTTCAACCTTATATGCAAAGATTCCTTATAAGATATCTAAATAACCTCCTTTTATTTAATTCTACCTATGATAATCATTTACAACATGCACACCTCATGTTTGACTTACATTGCATCCAAAAAATATAGGTCAAGTGAAATAAGTAATTGTTTGGACAATCCTCCCTTCCTTATTTTGATTTTATAATAGAACAACAAGAATGCTAATCCTACTCAAATTCTCAAATTGATGCTTTTGTGACCTAGCTAGTTCTACAAAGAGATTTGCAGGTGGCTTGAATTACTACATAAATTTCATTCCCCACTTCTCTTAGTTAGCATGATTATTGCATTAGTTATCTAATATAGTTACTTTGTTATCTAATTAGGTTACTTTTCGCTGGAGCAAAGACACTAAGGTAAGGTTTTAGAAATTGAAATTTGTTTTATGCTTTGAATTGGTCTTGTGTATTCTAGATCTATAGCAACATTTTGAGATAGAAATGGATGGATCCCATTATTCATTTGGCACAATTCTTAAGTAGGGAGGCTACCTTAGAGATCGCCATTATTGGACATTAAATGAAGCCAAATTACAATCAACACAACACATATTATAAATAATTATATGTCTTACTGTAGGCATTGAAGCAATGATATCATTATATTTGGATAAAAGAAATCATGTTATATAGATATTTTTCTTAACTTTTCGTCCATGATTATTAGCAACACCATCTCAAATAGGCATCTGATATACAATAGCTTCATTTCAAAATTAAGTATAAAAAATATAATTTGAATACAAATGTTAATATACTAAGTCACCCTTCAATTTAGGTTCTAAACATGAAAAATATTCATTGTGTTAAGTATTAGTGTAGCCATGTAAACTAATTGGTCCATCAATAGGCATCAAAACACTTACCTCATAATGCATTTCACATTGTTAAGTAATTTTTATTATTATTATAAAAATGGAACTACTTTATTATTATTATTAACTATAAAAAAATTATATGTATGAGTTAAACATATACATTTAAAATAACATGTTACAAGATTTTCAACCATAAAGATTAACCTCGACTTTACCATGAAAATTCTAAACTTATAAATAAACTTTGTTACAATATTATGGACAAATACAATAGCTTACTAAGACCATATACCCAAAAAACCATAAGTCATGTTCATATGACACACCCTCATAAGACATAACTACTTTTAAAATAAATCTTATTTGTTCATGTATGACTACTCCTAAAAATATTGCAAAATATTTTGTGAAGATTAAATCTCTACTATTCACTTAACAATTATTAATAATTAGATTAAAATAAAAATGTTTTATTCTAAAATAGACAAACCTCTCACCTAGTGAAAAGTGATTTTTTTATTATTTATGGATAATACTTTTATTAGTCTCATGATATGTAGTCTATTTACACACTGAAATTAATTAGACCCCATTTTATATTTGAATGGTTTAATGGTTTGCTATATCACCTTACTTTTTTTTTTATCTATTCTACTTTTTGATCAAAAAAATTCTATGATGATGTTTGTCTAATACTCAAATTTCATTTGTTTTTAACTAGCACCACCACATTAGTAAATGTGGTTGATACAGGTGAAATGCATCATTTTCCATCATTTATATGTCAATAAAATTTTATAAATGAGGCCTATTGGAAGTTATATCATGACCTATAAAATAAAAATAATTTGCATTCATCAATACTGATGTCTAACTTCCTTTTTAATTGTCACAATTTTTTTTTTTGTTGACAATTATCATGATTCTGCATGCCATTGCACTAGTTATAATAAGGTTTTTTTCTTGTGATAAACTCCAATCTACATAATTGAATTTAGTTTTTTTTAATTCTTTTATAAATATTTCATGTTTTCTTCTTCTTGCTTATAAAAATATATATAAAAAATGATTATCTACAATCTATAATTATTATGTAATATAAAACTTAATAAATAAACCATAAATTTATCTATACAAGCAATATTGTAGCCCAATAAAATACAATAAATCTATCAATATAAACATTTTACAAGATATCTTTATGGGCCTCCAAAGCAGCCCAATAAAATACAATAAATCTATCAATCTAAACACTTTTCAAGATATCTTTATGGGCCTCCAAAGCATCAAGCTTTCTGACTAAACAAACCCTTTTTTCATCCTTGACGCTATGATACTCTTAAAACCCATCACAGGTTGCTCAAAGAAATTCTCTTTATCTAAGCTCCTTACAGTCCCTTCATCAAACCACTCACCAACGTGCTTGTTTTGGGATGGCATTTAACAAAAACCAAGATAGTCATATGAGAATTGTTAAGAAAATACATGTGACCCATTCCAAGCATACACATCCTATGCCATGAATCTGACATAAACCCTCTGCAAAGATTATCAACACCCGACGTCTCCACATCAACTTGTTTTGTTTCTTGTACAGTGCATTGTATAGGAGGGTGATCAACAGGTGTTCCCATAGTCTATCCATAATCCGTGACGATTTGACGATTTTGTTTCAATGGGAATATGGGCATGGAATTTCATTATGAGTGATTTGTTCGTCAAATGAGAAAATTACAAAATCATCAAGTTTTTTTTTTCTAGAAATTGTAAATATTATCGGGAGGTGCTAAAACCGTCAACTAGTCTGTTTATTTTGAAATTCTAATTTTGATATAATAAATAATAAGGAATTTGAATTTTTTTTTTTTTTATAAGTAAGAGACAAACCTTCTTTTAATCTAACCAAATTACATATTTTACAAAGTTTCCCAGTCAGCAGGGACGACAAAAAACGAAGGGTCCACAAAGGGACCCACAGTGGATTACACTGCACCCAACAAACGGACCTGACATTAGCTATAGAATAGGTCCACTAAACAAATTCGGGTCCGAAACCCTCAAGCAACAAGAATGACCAATCCCCACCGTTGAAGACACCACTTTCATCCAACGGCCAACATGGATATTGTGCGGACGAGAATCACATAGGTTAACCGCCCAATGAGGGTGGTTTTCTCTCACCTCTCTTTGCAACGTGTCACACAATGAGTGGAATTAGAGGCAACTTACATAAAACTAGATACCATTCTTGTCCCACGCGGTATACCATTTATGGTTTTGCATCTGAGGTTTTGCAAAAAACCCAAATGCTCAGTCGCCAAGCGAAGACTGTCTGACCATTCCCACAGAAAATTATGAGTCTTCCACCTAGAGTCTCCATCCAAAACTCGCTAAGCCAAATGCACACAGGCAGCCAGAACTGTGGCGCTGCCCGATTCGTCACCTTCACCATTCAACTAAATGTGAATAGAGTTATGGAGAGCAGTCAAAACCAAAAATTGTAGACTAATTAGGTGATTCCATCCTCCTGCCTGTCTCCTAAATCCCTCTGATCACTACTGTTCATCCACAGTTCCAAATCTCTAGTTGTCAAGTAGAAACAATCCTCTTGCAGTTTTCCGGCAGGTAATGACTCCCAGGCATGCCGAGAATCCCTGTCCTTATTGGTCACTCCTTCGTTGGCCATCCGATCCACTAACATGTTTGCCTTCCTTCTAACATGAACAAATCTTATTGCTTTACAGGTTTGCAAGTGAGAGTGGATACAATAAAAAACCTGCAGTAGCTTCCAGTGCTTCGACACTTTATCTGGTGAAGTTTCATTGTTAATTTTCTTGGCTACTCTAATGATCAATGCCAAATCTACTTCAATGCTAGCATTATGTAAATTTGCCTCCACCAGGATCTCCAAGAATTGTTCTCATGCCAAGAGTTCAGCCATATTATTGGTACCCTTTGCCAAGTGGCCATGGAATATGTATTTTGTTTGCCCCTCATGATCTCTTATGGCACCCCCAAAGCCAGCTACCCCTATATTGCCCTTAGAAGGTCCATCAATGTTTACCTTGAAGAAGCCCTGTGAAGGGGGCTTCCAACTACTGGCCCCTGTATTTATTTTTATCGTTCCCTTTATTCTTCCTTGAGGACTGATAGACTGTAGTCCCAAATTTAGTATGATATTCTCCTCGTGAGGCAAAGGAGGATCCTTGGGAATTGACCTCAAAAGGATTTTAACTGTTTCTTTAAGTTGTTTTAGAATTTGATTGATTATGTGCTGGGGCTCACTAGCTTTATTTTTGAAGATCCACCTATTACGCTTTTTCCAAACATTCTAAATGACAAAGCCTAGTACTAGCATCCAAGCTCTGTTGATGATCTCATTCCCTGAGAAGTTCTTCCTCCAATTTTTCAGTGTGTTGGATATGCTAAGACTATCCCTATCAGTTTGACTGAAGATTGAGGCCACCCAATTCCACACCTTAGCAAAGAAAGGGCAGAGGTTGAGAAGGTGTTCAATTGTTTCCTCATGTGAGCCACAATGGTGACATTTGGAAGGGCCGATGAAGCCTTTCTTTAGTAGGTTCTCCCAAGTTAGGATATTTATTTGATGCACAAGCCAAATTAATAACTTCATTTTCATCCAGTGAGGAGTTTGCCAGAGCTCCTTCCAGACTTGTTCTGTATTCATAAAGTTAAAACCCGTGACTGCTTGTTTTGCTTCTTTGAGGTTAAATTTACCCTCATTGTTCTTCCCCCATCTTAGTTGGTCATGTGAGGAGGAAACCAATCTGTCTATGCTCTAAATCCTGGGTAAGAGCATTTGCCTTGGCCTTCAAAGGACTCTCCTCAATGTAACCTAGGTCCTTCCATTTTCTCCATTTTACATTATTAATTCCTTGGTCCTAGAAATATTTTACCAATAACAGACCTTTGATCTCGGTGTCTCTCTTAAGGGCTGCTAGGTCATTCTTGTTCAGGATGGGTTCCTGTTGCTAGCTGTCCTCCCAAAATCGAGCACGGTCCCTTACTTGGATTTCCTAGAAATAGTGTTGCTGAACAATGCCTTTATTCTCCCAAGCAAGTTTCCAGATGTGTGAGCCCTTAATCTATCCTGACATTCTAATATGATCCTTTTCCTGCCAATCCTTGGCATACTTTTGTTTCCAAAGTTTGGCCCATGGGGCATTCGGTTCCTTGATCCATCTCCACCAGATCTTAGCTCTCGAAACTTTTCTAAGAGTTTCTGGGTCATGCAGCCCCAAGCCGCCATGGCTTCTGGGCCTGCAGAGCTTGTCCCAGGCCACTAAAGCCCACTTCTTCTTCTCCCCCCCTTTGCTTGACAGAAGGTCCCTTTGTATGCTCCTTATATGTTGCTTAATACCTTGAGGAGTGGGGAGAGCTACAAACATGAAAATGGGAATGGCCTATAGGACTGCCTGTGTGAGCACAGGACGTCCTGCTAGGTTTAAGGATTTGCATGTCCATTTTCTGATCTTGTCCTAAAGTTTATTTAAAATTGATTCCCATATTTTCTTGCTTAGAGGTTTTTCAGTAAGAGGAATGCCAAGATATTTGGATGGTAGTTGTTCCCTTTGAAAACCAAAAATCCTGGTAATGTTTCTTTGTATAGCAATATTGGTATTAAAGAAAAAAACTTTTGATTTGTTGAGGCTTACCTCTGTTCCTGCTGCCATAGCAAAGTCATTTAGTATGTTTTTTATTACTCTTTCTTCCCTAAATGTGGGTGTGCCTTGCAACATAGTATCATCCACAAATTGTTGATGAGTGTTAGCCTCTCCATCTAGGGTGAGCTTGATACCCTGAATTCGGCCTTCAACATTTGCCATTTTGATTGCCCTACCTAGCCCTTCCATCATGAGGATGAATAGGAAAGGTGAGAGTAGATCTTCTTGTCTGAGCCCTCTGGAAGGTGAGAAGGGACTTGAAGGAGCTCCATTAAGCAGAACAGAGAAGTTGGTTGTGGTAACTAGTACCATAACCCATCTAATCCAGTTTTGGTCAAAGCCATAGGCTTTTAGAATAGCTCTAATATAAGAGCAACTAAGTTTTTCATAGGCTTTCACAAGGTCCAACTGAATGATCGTGCCTGCTTGCTTGTTGCGTTTAAGAGAGTGTACCACATCATGTGGTTGGATGATGTTGTTGAGAATTTGTCTTCCTTCCACATAGCTTGTTTTCTCTTTTGAGATGATGGAAGGTAGCACGGGCTTGAGTCTATTAGCTATCACTTTGGAAATAATTTTATACACCACATTGCATAATGCTATGGGTCGAAATCCATTCGGAGTCACAACATTTTACTTTTTGGGGATTAAAGCTATGAAGGAGGCATTCAATGCTTTCAAAACCTTTTTGGATTTTCTCAAGTCTTCCACAACCTCAAGGATGTCCTGCTTGATTGTATCCCAACAGGTTTTGAAGAAGTCTACATTAAATCCATTCGGGCCTGGTGCTTTTCCACTTTGCATTTTCTTAATCACCTCATTGACCTCCTCTGGTGAGACCGGTCTGTTGAGATTGTGGTTGTCCTCTCTAGTGACCAACTTGGGAATATACTGGGTGAATTGATCAATGAACCTAGATCTATCCTCCAGTGGCTCCTTCGGAATATTGGAGAAGTGTTG
>APFE030626230.1:0-18808 GCA_000404065.3 Pinus taeda
GTATGGGTTTTACTGTTGAAGTAGTCTGGTTTGGTATTGTTTTGCAGAAGTTTGATTTTGTAAGTGAGCTATTATCCTTGGTACGGGAGCCAACAGTTGTTTGCATATTCTATTATCATTTTCAAGGTGGTTGGGTGGTGCAAGGCAGGTGATTGTCGTAACCTTGAAGTTGTAGCATGAAAACACTTTAGGGTGGCAGGGTGATGTTAGGGAAAGTTGGAGCATCCTTCTAGTTGGAGTTGAAACATATTATGTACTCATAAATGGAGTTGAAACATATTATGTACTCATAAATTATTAAGAAAATGTTTTGTAGATTTTTTACTGGAAGGATTTTTATTTACTGGAAGGATTTCCAACATTATCTAATATAAAGAAAACAAAAAATATTTAATGATTCTTCATTTAAAAATAATATATAATGATTTTAGAGTACATAAATATATTTTAAAACAAAAAGTAACTAACAAAATATAATTTTTTTTTTAAAAATGAAATGATTTTATATTTTCTTTATATTCTATATTTCACATGATAATAAAATTAAATAAAAACAAAAAAATGTAACACATTCCATTTCATTGTTACTAAGAAAAAAATTGTAAATGCTGCATATATACATATATATATATATATACCCTTCATTACATTCCTCATAAGTTGCATTTGTTTTAATCAATGTATTTATGTGTGTCGTAAGTTTGATTTGTTTTGATCAACATATTTATGTGTTAAGCTTTACTTGGAATATATTTTAAAATGAGAAACCGTTTGTCCTAGTGAAGCTTTATTATAGAATCCTCTATGATACTTAATGTTAAGGTTTCAAATTAACTTGAAATTTATTTAGTTTTTTTTCCCTTGTTTTTCTACCCATACTTTAGATTGTATTTTAAAATTAGAAACTAGGTTTTTTTAAAGACTTTTCAAAAAGTTTAAATAAAAACATGCATCTACAGAATCTACACAAAGGGTTGTAAGCTATACCATCACTTTCACAATTAAATCTTGATCTTCAAGCCATTTGAATGTATCACATGAGAAAATTCACATAAAATCCAACAATTACAAAAAAAGACTTCACAACTAAAATAAAATCAAACATATAAACTATTAATGAAAAACCAACCATATAAACTAATGAAATGCAAGTGAAATATGATGGTAGGTCTCTGCAGTTTGGCATCAAGATCCACATAATTATTATGTTTAAGGTGGTATCAAGAAATTGTATTATCAAGATTCACATAATTATGTTTAAAGTGGTATCAAGAAATTGTATTCAATGGTAATTACTAAATAAAAAGGGTCACAGATAATCCTAATTCTTAGATTTATGTTGAGATAATCCTAATTCTTAGATTTATGTTGTCTATATATATATATATATATATATTTTCTGGGTCTTCATCAAAACAAAAATCTATGGTGAAAAACCCTAGAAAAGTGATAATTTTTAGATATAACTGTAATTGAATCCAAAATGTTCTGAAAATCCCAACTCAACTTTGGTTGGATCAACTACATTAAAGATATATATTCTTTGTGCAAAAAATACAAGGAATAAATATGAAGCAAAAAGGCATTTAATGTAGAGAAATCTAAACATTTCATAGAAATTTAATGTCTATTTTTTTTAAATATTAATATTGTATAAAAAATTTGTGTGTTCAATGGTAATCCAGTGTAAGAATTGGTTGAATTGAATACATTATTTTACACCACAAATACGGTTAATGAGATTAGAAAACACTTTATTTATATGAGTTAATGTCTAAAGAGAAATTTTAAAAAATATTAATATTGTAGAAAAAAATTATTGTGTTCAATAGTAATCCAGTATAAGAATTGTTAAATTGAATAGATTATTTTATACCATAAATACGGTTAATGAAATTAGAAAACACTTTATTTATATGGTGATACTCTTGAAAATAATCCATAAGAATAATTTTCTCCTTTCCTTTATTATTGAATGACCCAAATTCTAAATTTGTATATGACCAACTTATTATATAGAAATTAAACTTCCTTTATTATTGAATGACCCAAATTCTAAATTTGTATATGACCAACTTATTATATAGAAATTAAACTTAATGTATTTGGCAACATGTATAAAACTGTTTTAAACCATTACAATTATTGGGAAATAAAAATAAAATTTATGATGAGCAACTGGCTTAAAAATAATTGGAAAACTAAAATAAAATTATCAAATATATTAAAATAAAATTAGAAAATTCTAATTATATAGGGTTTATTATTACTATTTTTAACCCATCTTCAAAACTCAAACTCGGGATGGACAAATTGAAACTATCTATTTTTCTGGGAAAAAAAAAATTAAAATAATAAAGAAAACCAAAAAAATGAAAGTAATGTGATCCATCCTTTCTCGAACTCAGAATCTAACCATACGAAACGAAAGAAAACATGAAGGGTTATTTCTAAGCGGGAAAACGTAAAGAATCGATTACGATTTCTCTTTCTCTTTCCAGAATACCTTGAGCTAGGGATTTAAAAAAGTAAAATAATCAAAATTATAAAGTGAAGGATTTCAAGAGTGATCAGAGAGAAAGAAATGAGGTGCAAACAGGGCAGCTCAAATTCAAAGCACACAGATAGGCATGATACATGGATTTCATTTATTCATTTTTCGTCTTTCTAAGAATATGAACCAGACGAATTAATTTACATTTACAGTCCGAAAACTTCAACAAATTTAATCTGTTTCTTTATTTATTGAAACCAAAAAAAACCAGGAAGTAAATAAATATGTTCGTTCTTTCTAGAAACCAGAGAGGCAATAACGCATAAAGGATTGTACATACTGATACAGCCAAGCAAACATAAACAAATCTATTACTTCTCAAAGCCAGAGGAAACATTGTACCTGAATTAGAACATCAAGGGAAATCCAACTTATTACGTCTCAAAGCCAGAGGAAACATTGTACCTGAAGTAGAACATCAAGGGAAATCCAACACCAATTCCAATTGTTCCATCGCAGCCCCTGCTTCCATCGTAACTTGTTTGGCCTGTCGGAAATCACAGGATCGAAGTCAAAACTTTTTTTCTTGCAAGATCTTGGCAAATTGCAATCAAATTAAGAAAGGGAAAGAAACGTAGAGATAAATATATAATATGTAATACAACTATATATTTGGCTTGATCTTCCTCCCTCGTTAAATTGAAATAGATATGTTCTTTCTTTCTCGAAACCATTGCAATCAAAGTAAGAAAGGGAAAGAAACGCAGAGATAAATATATAATATGTAATACAACTATATATTTGGCTTGATCTTCCTCACTCGTTAAATTGAAATAGATATGTTCTTTCTTTCTCGAAACAAGAGGCAAGAAAACATAAAAGGATTGTTTATACAGCCAAGAAAACATAAAAGGATTGTTTATACAGCCAAGAAAACATAAACAGATCTATTACTTCTCAAAGCCAGAGGAAACATTGTACCTGAAGTAAAACTTCAAGGGAAATCCAACAGCAATTCCAGTTATTTCATCCATCGTAAGCTGTTTGGCCTGTCGGAAATCACAAGATCGAATTCAAAACTTATTTCCTTGTATGATCTTGATTGGCAAATTGCAATCAAAGAAAGAAAGGAAAAGAAACGCAAAGATCAGTATAACTAATGTGATGTAATATTGCAAATCCACATAATATCCTACTTGATCTTCCTCCCTCTCTAGATTGAAATCAAATTTAATTCCAATCCACACTTACAATCAATATTTCAATATTATTGACACAAATTCACAGAATACTACGCCATCAAAGTATCTTCAGCTTGATCTTCCTCCCTCCTTAAATTGAAATCAAATTTAATTCCAGTCCACACTTACAATCACCGCTGATGTAGATCACTTCCAGGCTCCATGAATTCACAGAATGCTACGCCATCAAAGTCTCTTGAGCTGAGAGTTATCTGTCTCTTTCTCATAGACGAACATCCACCGACATGCACATAACAATAATTGAAACAACATTTCCACATAAACAGAAGGCAACATAAAGGCAAACAAAACAACATTCCAAACCCATATAAACAGAAGGCAACATAAAGATAAACCGAAAAACAAAGAGAAGGCAAACAAAACAACATTCCAAACCCATATAAACAGAAGGCAACATAAAGATAAACCGAAAAACAAAGAGGAGAGCTCCAAAGACCACACAACAACATCGAGAGAGAGAGAGCACAGAGAGCCGAGAATGCACTGCAGGGAGAGGAAATATGTTATTATATATTGCATACAAAAGCTAAGTTCGTCTTTAATGCTTTAACGATCAAAATCTCTCCACCGTCGGATCCTGTGGTAACCCTTGGATCCCTTGGATCTCTGTTCATCAATTAACTTAGCGGTTGAAGGTGATTGAAATGCTTTTTATCACACAGCGAGAATCCAAAGGGCAAAGGATATTTGAAATTTATAAAAACTAAATATCTTCAACAACTTTTTCAAATTCAAAATTCAACTATTTAAATAAAGATTAAATTATAACAAGTATTATGTACAGATATAATTTATTACCTGATCTAGAAGCATTGTTTTTCGATGAAGAGTTATGCACTTTTGTTTTATATTGAAAATCAAATATGATATATTTTAGCTTTTTATTTTAACTACAGTTATATATTTTAATTTTATATGCAGATAATGTGTTACAAAATGGTCAACAAAACAAATTAAATCTTGTTTAATAAATTTATAATCAAATATCTTTAAGGCATTTACTTAGGTAAGTTTCTAATAACTTTAAAAAATATTTAATTTAGAAATATATAAAATAATATAAATAAACATATGTATTATTTTTAATTGATTATTTTTCATCATTTTATATATTTATTTTGAAAATATAGTGTATTTATAGATTAATTTAAAATTTATAAACAAACGAAGCATAATGTAAATATTCATGAAAATACAATGCAACTTAGCTAACTAAGAGACAAACACAAATAGAAATGGACATGATCAAGAAATGAGAAGCATGAATCATTTATTTCCAATGAACTGATGACAAATAGGTCTACAAAGAGACACAAAGGAAGATGCTATGAACAATGAGCCTTTAGCAATCCTCAATGGAAGTCCCCTTTTCCTTCCCCTTCTAAGATCTCTCTTCCTATGAGAAGTGACGATCCAATTCTAATGTCAAGTTCTCACTGAAGATAGGTCTTGAGAAATCTAAAGGGAAATGATTAGAGTGATTTCTCTTTCTTTGATAATTGATTGTGATGTCTTTTTACTTATCTTACTTATTCGCTTCACTTATTATTATTATTATGTTTGTCTATCATCAAACAACTACAAAAAACAAGAAGAACAAGAACATAGAGAGCAATATCCTCAAAGACCAAGTCCAACCTTTCCAGATGATGTGCTTTCCTTGTTCAAGTCAAACCCATTCAAATCTTTTCCAGTAGCAAAACTTCGACTTCCAACGTAGAATTTCAGCCTCCACTGCAGACCTGAAATTTTCGGCCCTCCTACAGTTGTTGTTGCCACATGTGTGAACTTATTTTAGCCTCCCAGGACTTCCTTAGACCTTCGCTTGGCTTTGTCTGACTTTTGGAGCTTGAGGATGGATTCTTGTGACCTTCATTTAACCTTCTTGCCTTCTCTTCTTCAAGATCAAACTTGTAGAGGAAAACCCTAGATCTACTTCATAAACCCTAACCTTCGTTCGCACATGTGAGAGAGAAATAGCCCAAAACCAAGTCTTCTTTGTCCTCTTCCTTCTTCGCTGCCTTCTTCCTCTGCTTCCTTCACTTTTATGAGTGAGAGATGAATGTACTCCAAGGAGGTCAATTTTCCTCCTTTATATAGACTTCTCAAAGGTGGACGAATCCTCAAATTAGGCCAACTTGATCTTGGAGGGTATTTTGACACTTTTTAAGACAACAATAATTTTATTTACAAGTTACAATGTGCCCGAAGGGGTCTTCAACTTATGACAATGACTATTTTGACTTCTTGACCTAGGAAAAACTATAGAAGCACTCAACGGGTGCTTGACCTTCAAAATAAAAGACCTTGAGCATGAAACCCATGCTCTAATAATAATAATAATAATAATAATTTTCTTTCATTTTACATTTTACAAGAATCAAAAGTACATTTCATATTTATGAAGACCGAACTTAGTTACACATTTTTCAACATTCCCTCTTAACTATGGAGGTAGTCATAAATGGTACATGGACATTCTCAATATGAAGAGATCTCATAAGAAGAGTCAGATTGGTAACCTATATGTTTAGCATCATAACAAATAACATTATCATATAGAAAGGCCTTGACTAAAAACTCTATCTCTCCACAAGGTCAGAGCATAATGTTGGTGAGACCAATCATTTATAGACACCATCATCATTATCTCTCAAGGTACATACCCCACCCGTGTGTTCACAGAGTATGAACTTCCTTGGACTATTCTTATCTTGGATAACTAGTCCTTAAAGAATATCAGTCCACGATTACTCTCATCTTGGATTCCCTACCTCGTCTTCAAAGAGTATCATATGCCAGATTTCTTACCCAATCCTCCATTCTGTCTTTCCAAGTGAAGACAAGAATGATGTGCCTATCTCTCCCTCTCAACTAGGGATGATACATTAACGAAACCAAGCTTGCTTCTCAAATACACAATCTTCTTACTAGGAAGATATGTTTTTCAATATGTTAGCTACTTTCTCATCGATGGAGATATATTGTAGCTGCAATACACCATCTTGGACTAGCTTCCGAATGTAGTGATACTTTTTGTTGATATACTTCGTCTTTCCATGAAACACTAGGTATTTAGAGAATCAAATACAATTGGTGTTATCACAATGTATCACTATAGGGTCCATAGGTCCTTCAAATAGGTTAGATAACAACTTCCTCAACTAGATCACTTCTCTGCTTACTTCACAGGCTGCAATATACTATGCCTTAGCACTACTAAAAGAAATTGTATCTTGCTTTATGCTTATCCATGAGATCATGGAGGATCCCAAGCTGAAACACCCTCATATACTTCTCCTTCCATCTTGATCACTACCTCCCCAGTCGAAATCTGTATATCCAATCAAGTGGACATCACTTCTTTTATTGAATTTTAGGCAGTAGTGGATGGTTCCTTGTGAATATCTCAGAATATGTGTTGTTTCTATTTAATGATAATGTTTTGAATCCACTTGGAATTGAATGAGAACATTTACTGCAAAGAATATGTTTGGTCGAGTATTCACCAAGTACATCAGGGAGTCAATTGATTGTCTATACTCGAAAGGATCCAAAGGGCTCAATTCAGAACTTCTTATTCTTTTCAAATTTGTGATCATTGGGGTTGTCATTGGTTTGCAATTCATCATGTCAAACTTCTTTAACATCTTGATCACGTACTTTCCTTGACCTAGATAAATCTAATCAGGCCCTTACCAGACTTATAGTCCCAAATAATAGCGCATCAACCCTAGATCCTTCATGTCAAATTCTGCTACTAGTTTCTTCTTACATTCTTCAATTCGACCTTCCAAACCTATCAAGAGAAGGTCATCCACATACATAAGAATAATTACCGGCTCTCCCTTCACCACATTAATATAAAGCTTTGGATCAACAAAACTCTTTGTGAAATGTAATCTCTGAAGGTATGCATCCATCCTAGCATACCATGCCCTTGGTGTTTGTTTGAGGCCATATAATTCCTTCTTCAATCTGCACCCATATGCCTTTCTATATTTAACTTCAAATCCCAAGGGTTGTTCTATATGGACTTCCTCATCAATTGTGGCATTCAGGAATGTAGTCTTGACATCCATTTGGTGGATGCTCCATCCCATCGATGCTGCCAAAGAGACCAATGAAAGAAAGAAATATGCCTAAGAGGATCGGGGTTTCGAGAAAGAAAGAACATATCTATTTCAATTTAACGAGTGAGGAAGATCAAGCCAAATATATAGTTGTATTACATATTATATATTTATCTCTGCGTTTCTTTCCCTTTCTTACTTTGATTGCAATGGTTTCGAGAAAGAAAGAACATATCTATTTCAATTTAACGAGGGAGGAAGATCAAGCCAAATATATAGTTGTATTACATATTATATATTTATCTCTACGTTTCTTTCCCTTTCTTAATTTGATTGCAATTTGCCAAGATCTTGCAAGAAAAAAAGTTTTGACTTCGATCCTGTGATTTCCGACAGGCCAAACAAGTTACGATGGAAGCAGGGGCTGCGACGGAACAATTGGAATTGGTGTTGGATTTCCCTTGATGTTCTACTTCAGGTACAATGTTTCCTCTGGCTTTGAGATGTAATAAGTTGGATTTCCCTTGATGTTCTAATTCAGGTACAATGTTTCCTCTGGCTTTGGCTTTGAGAAGTAATAGATTTGTTTATGTTTGCTTGGCTGTATCAGTATGTACAATCCTTTATGCCTAGCGCATCTATTCCATAGTTTCAACCGCCGCAAAAGAAATATGCCTAGGCATAGCTCGAAAAGCGGAGCAAGCACTGGAATAGATGCTCTAGCTTCTGTATATAACCTTTACATCACAGCACAGAAACTCCTCATTATAACCTTTTCATTAGCGGATGCTCTGGAGGCAGAAAGAATTAAACAAACAAAGCACCATCAGCCGAGAAAAATGAAGAAATAAATTATTGAATAGTCACAATTGCTGTTAATTGAAAGTAACCAAATCTGAAAAACGTACAAGGATGCAGTGGGAAGGTGCTACAATATACGTTGTAGAATATTTTTCCACTATTTACACTTGAGTTCTGCAACTTTTACATAAATCGAAGAAAAGCTTCAAACAGAAATTAAATAAACAAAAATACACATTAGCACAGAAAGTCTGCAAACAATTAAGGTTATTAAAGCAGAAATGAGAGAATTCGATACGTCAACTGTGGTTGATTTTAAGAATAAAATCAAATTAAAAAAACAAACCCAGATCTCCCTCACCTCATCCATCCAACCAGAACCAGAAGAGGAATGGAGATTGTCTTGGCTGGTTTGGTACAGTAATTGAACGGCGAGAAATACTTATGCCTCGGAATCTTTCGCTCTCTAAGAATTTTTTCCTCACTGTTCTACACTCTCTCTCACAGGCATTGATTTCACAAACACACCATGCATAACCACAAAAATAGCAATAACATACAGCACAAAGAAACAGGCATAGCCCCACACAAAAAAAAAGAAAGAGAACAAAGTTCAAACACGCGGACAAAAAAATGGGAGCGCTCCACACATTCAATCATAACACGCCAAACCACCAACGCCTGAGAGAAGATCAGAGACAGACGAAATATACATTAATGAAATTGTGGATGAGTTCTATATATAGTGAATCATGCCATCTTTTTAGGCTTTTCTTAACGGTTAGCTTTTCTGAAATTTTATTTTGAAAGTCAAATTTTCAAGAAAGCATGGGTATTGCTTCAATTCAAAATTTAAAAATGGTTAAAAGATCTCGCGTCCGCGGTTACTTGGAAACAACTGCCAGAGCATCACAGCACAGTGTCTGAGAGAGAAAGAAAGACCTAACAGAGTCCAGTCCATGCTTAACCTGTTCAATCATTCAACAACGGAAAAACAAAATTCGTCAGGTTATTCAAAATTCCCTGTCGAATGAATTAAAGGAATAAACCGATTAAACTAAGGGAATAGAAAATTACCCCAATCGCCTGCGGCCTTTCCTTCCCTCTGGTTTTCGGACTGTGTAAAAATTCCTCCTCCTGAGCACAACCTCGTCTCCATTGCCAATTACTATCACTCTTCATTCATCAACTGCCAGTCACTACTATATAATCACTCAAGCATTACTGAAAAGGCACCCAGGATTTCGTTTTAAGCTTCTTCTTCTTTTTTCTTTTTAACTTTGTGTTCAAGTTGTTAAACCAATCTTTTAATCACCATTGCTTAAACCAATGTTTTAAACTGAGCTGAGTTGTCATGGGCTTTTCTACTTTTAAATAATATTTTTGAAAACCGGGCTTTCATGTGTTTAAAATCTATTTTTTTTATTGCTTTTAAATGAAGAGCATTCGTTCGAGTTTTCCGATGTGGCCCAGAACGTGAGCCGGCATAAAAAAATAAATAATACCAATAAAAAAATTATTTAGAAAATTTGATGGATCGATAACTCAGCTAAAGGAATCAATAGAAGTCCACCTAAAGAAACCCGGTCAAAATAAAATACACTCATTCAATTAAAAGAAAATACTTATTACCGGGCTTGTTTGACTTCAATTTCACTCAGTTAAAAGAAAACACTGATTATATTTCACTCCGTTAAAAGAAAATACTGATTATAGGGCTGCTTTGATACCCTATTTCACTCCGTTAAAAGAAAATACTGATTATAGGGCTGCTTTGATATCCTATTTTTACTGTGGTTTGACTAAGAAGAAATTAACGTAAAAAAATCTAAATGAAAAGATTGGAGTTTGCTATGACAACAAAGTTCAGCGGAAATGTACCTGTAATTGTAATTGAATCCCATACTCAGGCATCAAGAAGGACACTCAAATTCTTTTAGTGTTTTGACTAGTAAACAATTAACTCTAAAATAAAATTAACATCTATAAAAAATTAATTATTTGTGTGGTTAATCTTAAAAAATATTTACATTATAACTTATTTTTTTATATTATATTTATAAAATAAAATTAACATTTATAAAAATTTATATATATGGTTAATCTTAAAAAACATTCACAATATAACTTATTTTTTTATATTATATAAACATAGTAACTTTATATTATATAAGTTTATTCAAACATTTTGGGTTGTCATTTTATATTATATAGGTTCATTCAAACATTTTGGGTTGTTGTTTATATTATTTTATTATTATTAATATAAAATATAGTATAGAATTTAATAAATTATTAATTTTCTAAATTTTAAAATGATTATAAATTTAAATTAAATTAAATAATAAAATATTAAATATTTAAAAAATTATAAATATTAATGTCTAATTAAATAAGGAAATTCTATTGAAATTGATGAATTATATGAACTAATTTTAATAACTCAAGGAGATTAAGTGAGTTAAGAAATTATGATTTGAACTTGAAGGAGATTAAGTGAGTTAAGAAATTATGATTTGAACTTGAATTTTCATTTAGAATATATATCATAAATTTAGATTTTGTATAATAGATTTGAATTTAAATTATAAATTAAAGTATCATTTGACAAATCAATGTTTCCTATATCTTTATTAAAGCATAGCACTATTTGCTGCAAATCAAATAAGGTCGATTTGCAAGGTCATCCTTGATTACAAGAAAGGCGGCCTGTGGTGGGTTCGATTTGCGGTAACATTACAATGATTATTGTTTTCTATTTCTATTCGAGCTTTTTTGCTTTTCAATTTCTTTTTTCTTATTCATGTCTTTTCCGTTTTTAAGATCATTTTAATACTTTCTCTTTTGTGATTATTTATCACCATGATTTATCGTAAATTTGCCCAATCTTTTAATTTTCATTGGTATCTAAAATAATAATGAAGGTATTAAAGTAAGAAGAAGTTAGTGTTTGCATGAGAACTATAAATACCAATGATTGTTATTTCATGGATCACATGTGACTCAATTCACTATTTAAATCTACGTTTGATGAATTATACTCTTTGTGATTAGTACTCTACATGGGCTTGTCTCACTACTCTCTTGATTCCTTGTCTCCTCCCACATCTCTCTTTAATCTCAACTTTTAGTCTACATTTCAGTGTGGCTTTCATTTTTAAATAATTAGAGAATCGTTTTGCTATTGGATGGAAATTTAAGCACTGTGAAATTTTCCAATAAGGATATTTGGGATTAGTTGGAAGACCCTTCACATGAAACTACAAATGTTGATACAAGCAATCTTATTATAATATATTTGAACAACCTTATACATACCACATGGTTACATGTTTTTTTTTCTCAAGGAAATTCATTGTCATGGTAACCAGGCTTGTGTATATTTAGGATTTTGAAGGAATCAAGCATTTTCCCATTAAATAAAACTCAGTGGTACCCATTACAACAAATATCATGACAAAATGTGGAGTCGTGGTGACCAAGCTTGTGTATATTTAGGATTTTGAAGGAAACAAACATGTTCCCATTAGATAAATCTCAGTGGCATCCATCACTACAAATATCATGACAAAATGTGTAGCTAGAATGTGGTTCTCATATTCTCTTTTCAAGTACAATTTCTTGCCTAGAACATGGAAATCCAACTATAATTAAGAGGTTTATACTAGGAAATTAAATTTTAAACCAAATTGGTAAGGTACAGGTTGTTGTATAAGAAGCAATAAGGATTTTTTTAAAGAAGTTTCAAGAAACTTTGTAAGGGAATTGTATGTTTTTTGACAATTCATATGAGAAAACAATTTCTTTTATCCCCTTTCTTTCAACATTAATTCTAATTCTAGCAATACTATTTTTTGGTTCTTTTCAAGAAATACATTCTAGGGAAACTCAAGAAGTGCTTCCTTTTATGTGGACTTATCCCTCTTACAGACAAGAGCGATATCCCTAGACCTTAGAGAAATATAGTAACAAACAACCAGGAATTGCTACCTTTCTCTAGAATACCATTTACTGAAACAAATACTATGATAGGGGTCACTTACTGTTTAATCAAAATGATTGATGAAGTCCCCTTTAAAGCTTTTGACGATCCGCTTCTCCTTGATGCTTTATAGATCTTCCCATCTCTTCTCACAACTTCTCCATGATGCCTTGAAGGAGATCTGCATAGACAGAAACATACACAAGATCAAAGTATCCAATATATAGTATAATAGATAAATGAACTAATTAACTCAATCATATATAAAAAAACTAATCAATATGTAATCATAATCTATGTAGGTGATTAAGGAACCCTACAAATTATATCAACAAAGACATAATTGAGAAAAAAAAATTGCCTTTATATTAATAAAATGGAGAATAGTCTTACAACCTCGAAGCCTTGATGTTGCAAGTCCCTTCCAACAATATCCAACCCTCTCCTTGAATGAATAAATTTCCAACCTTATTTCTATAGTATAATCCTACTTCCAACAGTCCTCCTCAATCCTTAGGCCTCGGTTAGCTTTAAAGGCCAAGGAGGGGATGTTTGGGATCCATTTTCCAAGGGATGAGATCCACTATTGGTGGGATAGGGGCTCCACAAAGAGAGTAGCTCCATGATAGGATGGATCATGGCTAAATAGGCATCCATTCAAAGCTTGTTAGTCGGGATAGATACGACTAACAATGCTTCTAGAATTTACTTTTTATTTTTACATTCATTAAGTCATGTGCACAGGTCACAGTGTAAGACAAAGTGCACTAATGCGCAATTTCTAATGGACTTTTCTACGTATGCACAAAGATTGACTAGGGAACTACGTAGGAAGTCAAAAATAGGGTTTTGAACCATGAGATCTAGGAATTCCACTTTCATTGGGATATTTTGGATTCTAAATTTGTAGGGGAATACTTTAGAACACATTTATATATAGCGAAAGAGCCAAACCAATTTTCATTTGCCTAATGTGACAAAACGACGTGTAGCACTTCTCCACATTTATGGATGACATCCTTAATCGATTAGTGTGGCTAATGTATGCGGATTTAAGATGGATATATGTTGCCATAGATCTAGCCAAATTCTGAAAGACATTGGCAACAACATTTGAGCTAAACCTTTCGGCTAATTCGAGTACCACTTGACATGTTCTTTATGAGATTTTTCTTAAACGTATCCATTTTATTTCATTGCATCTTTCTTTCTTTGAGTTATTCTTTTAGCCTTTTGTAAATTTCCTTTTAGATATTATATTTTTTCCTTATATTGTTAACATGGCTATAGGAGCTACTATTGCACTCTTGTTTTATTTTTGCTATGTATTACACTAGTTTTACTTTTATTCCCATGGACATATTTCTTGGTCATTCATTGGACATTAATAAAATTATCTCAGCTTATTTAATCTACCTATTAACTATGCTTTGTGGATTATTGTTAGCTATATTTTATTAGTTTTTCTGAAAATTTGTAGATTTTCAATTTCCTTGTCTACTATTTTGGATAGAATTTCAAAATCTTGGTCACTTTTAGCTTTGTACTTGTATTTTCAGCAATCTAGAATTACACAATCCAATTAAAGAGCTTAAAGACAAATCAAGTGAGCTTAAAGAGATGACCAAGGAGTTGCAAAAAATGTAGCTCACTTTGCATACTATGCCAACCATGAACTAGTGCTGAGTAGAACATTTTCCTAACCTTATTTTTTATAGGCTATGACATATTGTATGTGTCAAGGAATAAAGACGCTACAGAGGGAGGTCTTGGTTTGGAAGAGATGGAACCCCAACACATGTAAAATGGCCAAAAGAATAGAGAATTTATACAAACATGTTGATGTAAAGATATTTGTGTATACAAGTCAAGCTTCCATGAGAAACTAGAAGCATTATTTGGATATTTTGGAGATGTAGATAAGCATTCAAGTTTGAGAACTTGTTTCTAGAGAACATCATTATATGGATATACTTTTTCAAATGTTAATAAGGAATTTCTATTTTTGTGCATCTTCTTGTATAATCTTATTAAGAGGACAAAAAACAAGCTCCCAAATATGCTTGCATTTAACTTTCACATTTATCAATGTTTTTATGCTATTTTAGGATTTTCCCTTGTAACTCTAAAGGTAATGAGCAAGGAATAAAAAAAAATCATTTGAAATCCCCCCCTAAACAAAACTAATGTAATACTGAACGAAATTACAAATGATCATATGTTTTGAATCCATACCCTTTTTAAATTGATTACATTTTCTAATTAGCATTGAATATTTTGTTTTCCATAGAGAAAATTATTATTTCATACTATAAAGGTGACACAAAAAAAAGGGTTGAAGATGAGGCTTACCAAAACTCATACATGTACAATAGGAGGAAACAACAACAAGTGTTATAATGTGAATAAGATTTTTTTAACTAAGTGATGGGTACTAACCATCAACATTTAGGTGCTTCCATACACTCTTTATAGGAGTTTGTAACCACCCATATTGACCTTAGTAGCAATTAATGGTACCTTTGGAGAGGCACGTTAACCTATGGAAGACAAACTTGGAAAAGTAAATGTATACCCTTGCAGAGGCACTTTAACCAATTGGAGACAAACATGGAAAAGTAAATGTATAAAATGGATAGAAAAACATTGTTAATTTGGTAAGAAAAATAAATTATTAAAACCTTTAACATGTAATTAACCCACCCTAAAACTTTTAACATACTTGTTTTATAAATTATAAATTAAAGTATCATTTGACAAATCAATGTTTCCTATATCTTTATTAAAGCATAGCACTATTTGCTGCAAATCAAATAAGGTCGATTTGCAAGGTCATCCTTGATTACAAGAAAGGCGGCTTGTGGTGGGTTCGATTTGCAGTAACATTGCAATGATTATTGTTTTCTATTTCTATTCCAGCTTTTTTGCTTTTCAATTTCTTTTTTCTTATTCATGTATTTTTAAGATCATTTTAATACTTTCTCTTTTGTGATTATTTATCACCATGATTTATCGTAAATTTGCCCATTCTTTTCAAATTTAGACCAAGTTTCATATGATTTCCACAGAGCTTCATTTGACATTATGAATCTATTGAAGCTATAATTAAAATGTTAAAGTGAAATTATAACTCATTACCTTTTTTTTCCCGACTCAAGGATAGTTTTAATATTAAAATGTTGAAGTGAAATTGTAACTTAAATATATTAGATTTTTTGGTGATAAATTTGAGTGTAAGTCAAATGGTTGATGAAGATTATGATCTCATATTCCATTTTAAAGTATGTGAAATGAGAAAAGTAGGTTCAAGAATATTGTTAACAAGTAAAAGAAATAAAAAATATAGTATGGGAGTAATATCCCTAACATCTAATCATTAAAAGACAAATATTATATAAGTGTGAGACTACAACACCTCAAGCAACATTAAAAATATGTGAACTTTTGAGAGTGAGCTATAAGAGAAGGATGATGAAATGGAAATTTTGTGGAATATGAATTAGCAGATGAAAGTGAAGTGAATGGTGAAATTCATTTGGAAATAGAAACAAAAGGTGGAGAGTTTCAAATAAGGAGAAGCATAAATTTAGATGGAACAACCCTTTGATGCCCAAAGAAAAAATACTAGACAAAAGGAATCATAATCCCAAGGGGGGAAATCCCAAAAGGAACAAGTAAAAGGAATTTTAGGCATAGTGGAAGGAGTCTTAAGAGTAGAACAATAAAAGAAGAAATGTTGCACGCAGGGAGAGATAAACATAGCCTTGACAGGGGGAACCTAGTTGCAAACAAAGGAGAAATAAGATATCAAATAAAGTAATTGTTTTTCTTTTTATATATCAGGGGGAGAAATTAAAGAACTGATATCCAAAATATTCATGCAAACATGAGGATAGATAGTATATAGAGGGATAAATTGCAACTACTAAGAAAAATTGCAAATAGAGGAAGAGCTTTGTTCACTAAGAGAAACTGCAAATGAAGGAAGAGTTATAAACACCAAGAAGTGTTGTAGATAGAATAAGAGTTAAAAATAATGAAAAGAACATGATATGTGGGATTATCCCTTTACAATTGATGTTAAAAGAGAAATAGTTACAAGCACAAGGATAATTTCATATAGGGGTGTTCTACAATATTATTTCAGAATTGACTAAAGGTTACCATGAATGAAAAAGGGGAGATTTTTGGCAATATTATTATTGTTGATGTAAAAGAAAAGGGGAGACTACCTATGTCTGAGATAAATATTGGAAAATGAAAATGGTTGGAAATATTGGTTTTGGACTTTTGATGCTCAATTTAAATGCCCTATATTTGAAGAATTTTTTACTATAATTTCATAGCTTAAATATGAGCATCACATATATATCTTGAAATTCTATTTCAATACATTTCCAATAGTATATGGAAATCACTCTAACTCCATAGGAATGAAGTGATATGAAATATTTATTAGGATGACCCAACCAATTACAACCAGGTCCGCCTAACCAATTTTACAAGTTAGCCCCATAAAGTGAACATACAAGCACTATAAATAAATGGCGTAGGAGTGCATTTGAGGAAAATCCAAGAAATAAGATATCTTAGGTCACAAAAGGAGCTAAGGTATAATTGTTAGGGTGATTCTTGGAGCCTAAAGGTGGAAAAAAACATGTGATTTATGGAGTGAATGAGCCATCTTATAATTTATAGTATAACTTTTCTTCTGGGTTGTTTCTAAATGTATAACTTGGAGGATATTGATCGAATATGCTCATGTACTTGTATTTAAACATTCAAACCTTATTTCCCTATAATTTTAAAGATATTATCTGAGGAAATTATACTTTTTGAATACACCTTAAATCTACCTCAAATATGTTAGCATGACATTTTCACTATAAGTTTTCTGCTAGAATGCTTCTAATCATGAAACTTAGAGGACATAAATAAATGAGTTCCAATACCCATTGTTCAAATTTCAAACCTTGGTTTTCTATAGTTCCATAGATATGCTCCAAGGAATTTAGGCTTCCTAAAATGCTGCTAAAATTTGCTTCAAACATGTCAGCTTGGAATTTTCATTCTAGCTATTCTTCTAACATGTTTTAGACCATGAAGCTTGGAGTATATAGATAGAATATTTTCATGTATATGGTTCTATTGAAGCCTCAGGTTTCTGCAGCTCTAACATGGGGGATAACAACCCGGTCCAGACCTTAGAAAGCAACTCCTTTTCCATTTGGTGTGGTGGCTCTGACTGGGGATGAAGGGAACAATTTCCCAATGTGGGTTTGAAAATTATGATGGGTGGTTTTCATGTGATTGCAATAATAATAATGATAACTAAATGACTTATTCTCACATGCAAATCTCTAATTAACTTAATCTAATATAAATCTAGGGTATTATGTGTGATATGTGATCTAAAAGGATATCTGTTTGGTAAATATCATTCACGTACTAAATGGAGATGATAACATGTAAAGATAATTTCATTGACTAAATAGTTATTCAATGAAATATGAACATTATATCACATATATTTAATGATCATATATGAAACTAAACACTTTTAGTTAAGTATTATACAATAGTGCAATTAACACATAACAGAAAGAGCATATTCCATATATAATTCATGAAACAAAATGTTATCACTAATTAGTAAAACAGAACTGATCATACAAGATAAAAGTACCATATGTGTGAGGTTCTGCTCATTTGGCTAGTGACATAGATCAACTCCTTTCTTCAATCAATTTATTCTCCAAGCATACAGTAGTGCATCAACAATAGACAACAATTTGATATTCAATAGTAATGACGATGTTCCATAATTTCATCAAAGCATCTACAAACTTACAAAAGTGCATTCTTTACAAATGTTTTTTGATAAAATCCCGGACCCTTCTCTAAATGCATGAGAAGGGTATAAATACTATCTAACTAAATTTCAAAACTAGATTATACAAAATATCTGAGGAGGTTTCAAATAACCTTCCTCTTTACTAGCAACTAACTCTGAAAATAAAAGTGATTTGATGTCCAAATGTTAGGCCCCTATACTACTAGTGTAACCCCTTATTGTTATTAGTACAACCCACTTATTATATTGATGTACCCATGTAGTGCCCATATTGTTACTATTGTGCCCCATAGAAGCCCACTATTGTTATTATTCTGCCCTTACATTATTATTGTTATGTCG
>APFE030626236.1:12418-22654 GCA_000404065.3 Pinus taeda
TACAAAATCACAATCATTCCACCTACTTAATGAAAAAGTACAAAAACATGTCTTTTATAATGCCAGTAGTTTAGAACCATGCATTTCCACTTATTAGATGTAGTAGCAGCATTGGTAGAAGTCTTACTCATCTTCATTGCTTTATAGAGATTAGACTAGTAAATTAGGGTTTCCTAGGTTTACATACTTTGATTTACTTTTAGTTCATTTTTGTCAAGTAGCTTAGTCTCCTTTGAGCTAGCTTTCGTCCATCATTGATAAAGCTTATTCTGTGAGCCTATAGAAGTTGGCTTGAGCCCTAGCGGACTTGTGCCAGCTGACCAAGTGACAGCTGCGACAAGAGCTAGTACTTGTGCATATAGCACCGTCGCTTCCAAGTTTGTACGAACAACCGGGTTGATAAAATGAGAGATAGGAAGCCTCAGGAGTTGTAGCATTATTGCTACAATACTGGAGCTCACCATGAGTCTCTCTCAAGATACAATAGTCACTCCTCTTCAGGTGAGGTATTCAGAAGAAGTTCAATAGCTAGCTTTAGCAAAGGGATTTCACAATTGATTGGAATAGTTTCCTCTAAACCATACACTCGTTGGAATGGAGTGAATCCAGTGGTCATCTTAGTAGAAGTTATGTAAGCCAAAAGAGCTGAGAATAACATTAAATTCCAATTGTTTATGTGCTTCCCAATAGTACGTTGAAGCATAACAATCAAAACTTTATTGATTGCTTCAACATGAAAATAGGCTTATGGATAATAAGAAGTTGATATATCATGTCGAAGGCCGAACTGAGCAGTCAACTTTGCCGTCATGTGATGATGAAAATGTGATCCATGGTATGTCACGATAGCTTGAGGGACACCAAAACGTGCTATGATGTGGTTAAAAAGGAATTGTGTAGCAGTAATACCGTCAACATTGTATGTAGGCATTGCCTCGACCCATTTAGTAAAATAGTCGATGACGGCAATGATATAACCATGCCCCCCAGGTGAGTGAGGGTTACATGTCATGAAATCAATGCCCCATTTGAAAAATGGGGCAACAGTAATTATTGGGTGTAGGGGTGTAGGTGGGGTGCACTACTTGCAGTTGAAAATCTAGCATTCATGCCATTTCTGGATACCTAGAATGAAGTCTTTGAAGATAGAAGGTTAGAAATAACCTATGTGGAGGATTTTGTAAGGAGTGGCATATACAAACATATGACCACCACACGCACGAGAGTTTTAATCATTTAAGACCCGCTGAGCCTCTTTAAGGGAGAGACATCTACGAAGAACAGAGTCCACACCAACCCGATACAATATATCACCAGGGATCGAATAGGGTTGGGGCTGATGTCGAATGCGACGTCAGTCAGATTGGGACAACGCAAATCAAAAAGTCTAGGTTTGGAGATAAACAATAATGTCACCATACCATGGGTCAAGAGTGTTGGTTAGAAACAAATTTTCATCCGGTATATGCCCATTAAAATCAATTGGAGTGCTTGCAGATGGAAGAGCACATATCAACTAAGAAAAGACTAGTAATTTGTCTAATTTGGCAACAGTAAATTCCAAATCAAACTCCTGTAGGATAATGATCCATTTGGAATATCCCCCCCCCCCAATAACTGAAGAGTTAGTATATATGTCATGGGGTTACAATAAGAAATCACAGTGATTTTCCGTAACAGAATATAATGTCGAAATCTTTGGATGACATGCACTGTCACCAAGGTAAGATTCTCGACATGAGCATATCAAGACTCAGTATCAAGAAGATTCTAGATCAGATAATAAACCACATGCTCGTCATCGTCATTGTCATCCTGAACTAACACCATACAAATAGTGGTATCAGTTGCAGCCAAATACAAGAAGTAATCGCAATGATATTTGGGGGGATGTAGTAAATGAGCACTAATAAACACATTCTATAAAGCATCGAAGGATTCCTGGGAATCTTCATCCCAAATAAAAGGAATCCCCTTCTTAAGTAAGCGAGTAAAACCCTTGGCAAGTTCAATGTAATTAAGGACAAATCAATGGAGAAAATTATATTTTCCCTGTAGGCTCTACAATTGTATTAATAATGTGGGGGGGGGGCTAAATTGATTATGGCCTCATCTTTCATTGGATCAATCCTCATACCTTTGGAAGACACCACAAAACCTAAGAGCGAGCCAAACTCGACGCAAAACACACACTTGTGTGGATTGAGACGGATATTGTAAGGCTAACATCATAAAAAGATAGCTCTTAAGTGATCAAAATGGTCATGACATTTATCCGAATGAGCTAGTAAGTTGTCCAGGTATGGATAAACAATGTGTCGAATGTCATGAAATGCATAAGACATTACTCGTTGGAAGGTAGCACCAACATTCTTCAAACCGAAAGGAATATTTGTGTAAGCGAAAGTACCCAAGGGATAGATAAAGCTAATTTTATGCTGATCGGTAGCTAGAATATTAGTCTGGTTATAGCCAAAAAAATCATCCGTCAACGAAAAAATCTTAGTCCCAGTGCATTCATCAATGATTTGGTCGTTAAAGGGAGTAGGATAATTGTCCTTAGGACATGCGAGGTTGATATTGTAGTAATCAACACAAACACATATCACACCTTGCTTTTTGGCAACAAGGATGATATTGGATACCCAATTCATCAATGGAATAGGATAAATGAAACCCACTTTCAAAAGTTTCTATACTTCTGATTCGATAGTAGCAGCCTTTCGAGGGTGCACAGGGCAAAGCCATTGTCGAATAGCCTTAGCACCAGGATTAGTCAGAATCTCATGCACCACAATGGTTGGATCGATATAGGGCATTTCCTCATATGAACAAGAGAAAATGTCTCGGAATTCTTTAGAAAGATGAGTATAAATCCTGATCTCATCTATAGAACAGGGAACCCCAATATTAATGTTCTCGACAATTTCTACTTTAACGAAAATGTCAAGAGGCATTGTAGCAGTGATGTCTCCCATATTACCATCCAACAAGACTTCATGCACCAGGGCAGGTGTCTAATGTGGAGGTGTAGGAGAATGAGAAACAGAGGCTTCAAGAGAGGAAAACATCTCATCGAGGCTAGGAAGAAAAGAAGAACGATGATGTAAATTGTTCCATGGAATTTCATCCAGAGACATGAGCTCAATGATACTCTCATCGGTAGGGAATTTCTCGTTCAAAGCATTCGGAGAATCCTAACAACCCATCCAGGAAGATGGCACATGAGCGTCTAGGTTCATACTAAATACAATATGACTTTCTGATGTGGTCATCGAAGCTAAGATAATTTCTTGATAATTTATCTCCAATGGACTTAAAGGCATAGGATCGCCAAATGAATTAATTTGATCTTCAGTAGGGATAATCCAAGGATCCATAGAGTTTGATATCATATTTACCGAATGAACATTCAGAGTGGGAAAGAAAAGGTTCCCATTAAAGCAGAGTCTTTGAAGAGATGTGCCCCCACACTCTCATAAGGAATCTCAGTATTTACCATGTAAGGAACATTGTAGTTCTATGAACCAGAAGAAAATAAGGATGGTTGATAAACCGTGACAATTTTTCCTTCATGAGGAAAACAAAGTATGCAGAACCAAGAAGAATGTTGTAGTTGAGATTGGCATCTACAAGTTGTACTTCTAATTCACTAGTATTTCCTTCTAATGTAATCAGCAAGTTCATGAGAATTCCATATGGACATGAACCTCCACCATCAAATGCTTCTAAGGTATTGGGATACTAGTTAAGAGAGGGAGAGCCAATGGCTTTCCAACACGAAACTAAGATGATGTGGGTTGAGGTGCCTTCATCAATAACCGTTCGATAAATCATATTTCCTTTGATAAGGAACTGTATTAGAAATGCAATCTAGTGATGAAGAAGAGGAACATGATTCTCTACATCGAAAGTAATCAGAATCAAATTAGAAGGATCGATAACACCTATAACAGACAACAATGATATCTGCTGCATTGGACAGGATTGGAGAATTGTGAAGGGAGACATCGGCAAAGGTGCTTGAACTAAATCCTCAATAATATTGTAATGTTGCATAGCTCTAGTGTTCAAATTAAAAGATCACTTCCGAATAACACCTTTGGGAGGTGGCCGGATGATAGACTCACTATTACGGTGCTCGATATGGAGCAGAACAAAACTAAATGGAGTAGAAGTAGAAGGATTATTGGTGGCTTATTTCTCCATGATCTGCTTAGACATGGTTTGATAGTCCTTAGTTCAAGTAGTGATAGAGATAGGTGATGAACCTTGCATCATGAGCACTTGGGAACCTGAGGAAGTAGAAGACTGAGGCTGGTCTACCAACTGAGTCTGCTATGCTAGAAAGGGCTCTTTTAGGACAACCGGATTCCCTTTTAGTAAGCAACTAACTTCACATCATCACAGACAATCCTTAGTGTAATGATACTCCTCACAGATGAGGCAAGGATATTTTGGCTTTCTTCTAGAAGCATCATCAACAAAGGATTTAGGAGGGTCCTGTTTTGGGGCATCGACTTCAGCCTTACCTTTGCCCTTGTTTTTACCCTTAGAGGTCTTATCTACTGTGGTAGACAAGACAACATGTACCTTAGAGGTTTTGCCAAGACTGGATAAATTTTTGGAGGGATTATTGGAACTAGTGTTCGAGACATATGTCCACTTCGAAGACGCTTTCACGCAAGTCTAAGACATGGAACCAATTACATTGTCAATAGGTGGTGTATTCGGCGACTTTACTGTTGTCAGACCTAATGATGGTCTCAAAGAATTAGCTAACATCTCATACAATATTCCATATTGTGAATAGACCAAGTTTAAATACTACGTATGTCTGATACCATTGTCTTCAGTAACACATCCACCCATAGTTATGTCTTTAGAATTTTTTTTGACAAATGATTTCGTGAACCATTCTGTCAACAACTCATCAATAATCTCAAACTTGATGAGGCGACGCTGACGTCTACATTCATGGATATGATAAAAAATGTGGGTCATGGTTTCTTTGTTAAGGGATGTAAGAAAGTGAGTGCTAGTTTCATACCGAACTTACAATTAGAAATGAGTGAGGAAATCCATGGCGAGAAAGTTGAAATCACCGTAGGTCTAGGATACACCTGATACTTACCTATCATAGGCTGCTCATAAGCATTGCACACGGTGTACATATTATAAGGTTGCTAGACCTATTGATCCTATATGTAGGGAGATTGGCCATGCTGCTACAGAGGTTTACCTTGACCTTGAAAGGGCTAGCCTTGCTGATACACATATAAAGCTTGTTGCTTCCAAGGCTGACCTTGTTGCTGTAAAGGTTGACTTTGCTGTTGTAAAGGTTCACCTTGCTACTGCAAAGGTTAGCCTTGTGAGGGAAAAGGTTGCGATAACTATTCAACAAACTGAGTTTGCAGCTGCAAAAGTTGTTGTGACTATGGAAAAGGTTTCCCCTGTAATCTTAATAGTTGCCCTTGTTGTTGCAATGCTTTCCCATAATACTTCCATGTCATAGGCCACTTATAAGCATTGTACGTCGTGTACATATTATAAGGCTACTAGACCTCTTGATCTTGGATGTAGGGAGATTGGCCATGCTACTACAGGGGTTGACCTTGACCTTGCAAGGGCTAACCTTCTTGATACACATATAAAGCTTGTTGCTACCAAGGCTGACCTTGTTGCTACAAAGGTTGAATTTGTTGTTGTAAAGGTTGACCTTTCTACTACAAAGGTTGGGAGGATTGTTGAACAAAGTGAGTTTGCAGCTGCAAAGGTTACTGCGACTGCGAAAAAGGTTTCCCTTGCAGTTGTAATAGGTTCCCTTATTGTTGTAATGGTTTCCATTGTTGCTGCGAAGGTTTCCCTTGCTCCTCCGATGGTTGTCGTTGTTGCTACAAGGGTAGCTAGACAATTCCTAGGGTTATACCTTGAGGGTATTGATAGTTCCCGAATTGGATCTGGCCATATCCACCAGGAATAGTAGATTAACCAAGATGAACGTAAGGTCTAGCCTAAGGAATGTAAGGTGGATTAACCAAGGCTTGTGAACCATATAAAAACCAACAATATGGCAACAAATTAGCCACAAGGACAACAACCCCTGCACGATAGATAGAGAACTGCCAGGATCAACTCCTGGCTCAAGCGAGCAAGGCACAGGATAGATTGATTAATCACCTGTCTGTAGGATGGCTAGATGAACGTGCATGGTACTAGTGGACTACTCTTTTGAGTAGATCTTATTATTTTTGTTCATCTTATGTTTTGGGGATGAAACATGTCTAAGGGGGGTGGAATGTAGTATACCTAGGGGGGATATTATAGGGTACAGAGGGAGGTACCCAAGGGAATAATGTAATAATTTGATGGGCCATAGTTAATAAGTAAAGTGGTTAACCTCCATCATGTAAGGAACCACAAGTAGTTAGGAATCCCATTGTATTAGATACATGGTATTGAGAGACCCATGGTAATGACCCGTGGTATTGTATGTATGAAACCTATATAGAGGTTAGAGACTCCCCACTAAGAGATGTCAAGGATTATTGTATTTGAAAGCATATTTCTTGTGTATTGTTCTCCTTCCTTAAGGAGTGATTGTATGGTGTCACCCTACCTCAAGGGTTGATATTAATAAAGATATCAAGTTTATCTATTTATCTCTTGTTATTTCTGGGTATATTTGCTTTATCAAATATTTACAGGTTAGATCCACTATATCTCGTGAACCCATAAGGAAAGAACATAGTCTTCATGCACATGTAGAAGCATAATTGAGCCATGAAATTCATTTCCATGGAGGTCACCAATATTTTAGTCACTGGACACCCAAGCTAGACATGTACAAAATTGATGGCTCTAACGAGGCGGTATGGGTGACATAAAAGGAACAATATTTTTTCTTTAACAATATCTGGGAATATGACACTAAAATAAATGTGGGAGCTCTTTACTTGGACTAGGAGAAGCCTTCTACTTGGAATGTTCCATCAGTGGCTTTGAGGAAGCTATCCAAGCCCATGTCCGAATGCATCACCCAACTACTTGGTTGGAAGCATTCAACAATGCCTTAGAGGTAGAAGTGGATTTAAATGCCCAATCCAATCGTACAAATTTCATCACATGGGCACATCCCACCTCAGCTATGCGACACACCCAAACATTTAAGGTTCAAAAAGTGTCTCTGACAGAAATGTATAAAAGACGGAAATAAGGAATCTGCCATTATTTTGATGAAAAATACTCTGCGGGACATAAATGTGAGGAACCAAAATATTTTGAAATTGATGTTACTGAAAAAAGTTCCATTAATGAAGCTCCATACACTAAAGTGACTGAGGAGGAAGAGGATGACCCCCTAACTGACTTCGACACTAATAATCTAGCCACACGAGATGAGACAATCATCTCACTCCATGCCATGGCTAACATCTTTTCTCCCCAAACTCTCAAAATCTGAGGTTTTATTAAACATCAGCAAATAGTGGTGCTTATTGATAGTGGCAACACAAATAACATTTTCCATAAGAGAGTAGCATAAGAGGTTCATTATTTTGTGAGGGTGGTGCCTAATTTCCAAGTCCTTATCACTAATGGGGGGACCATGAAATGTGAAGGATACTGTGAAAATATTAATCTTCAAATGCGTGATTATCACCTCAAAACTGAGATGTTTTCCATTGAAATGGGTGGTTGCAACATTGTCCTTGGTGTAGAATGGTGGCACAAATGTTTCCCTATCACAATGGAATTCTAGGACTTCTATATGATCTTTAAGCAAAATGACCAAACTCATACACTAGGATAACTCAAGGCATGTCCTCTTACTATCATCATCTCACATCAAATGGAGAAGTTTAAAAAAAAAATCCATCATGGAATAGTAGCACAATTTAATTCCATTCATTCCCTTATATCCACTCCTCCTCCCATTCATCTCGATTTGAAAAAGGTATTATATCACCACCTGTGGGTGTTAGACAAACCTAAGGATCTGCCACCCTCTAGGGGGTGAACATGATCATAAAATCCCTTTTCTTCTAGGTACCCAAACAGAAAATCTCTACCCCTATCGACATCCTTTTTCCCAAAAGAATGAAATTGAAAAAAGCATTAAGGAATTCCTCAATGATGGTGTTATTAATCCCAACACCAACTCTTATCGTAGTAGTCGATGAGAAGCTCACCATCAAGTACAAATTTCCTATCCTAGTAGTCGATGATATGCTTAATGGACTGCATGGTTCCTAATATTTTACCAAGCTAGACCTCCAGTCAAGGCAGGTTCTCTTAGTTTCCCTATCACAATGGGCTTCTAGGAGTTCTATATGATCTTTAAGCAAAATGACCAAACATACACTGCGAGAAATCAGGGCAGGTGCTCCTACTATCATCATCTCACATCATGCATATGTTGTTATTGTAATTGGACTATTTCAATTGCCTTAATGATATATTTGTTTAACTTACGTATTTTTGTATGAATTGGTTTGTATGAAATTATATGAATCTTGAAGTTAATGTGTTGTATATGTTGTTAATGCTGTCACCATCCATGTTGACTGCTCTGGCGAACATCAGACAAACCTTTCACATGAACTTTCCTGTAACAATTGTCACACTCATCTCGGATTGATCTGTCAGTGATGTACGTGTTATCTTACCTTGTATGATGTGACTGCCACACCCAAGTGGACTGCTCTACCTAAAGTTGTGCATGTCCTTTTGTGTTGTGTGTTGCTAGCCAAGTTGGGACTTTCCCTTTCAACCTGGAACTCACCTTCACCTTCATATCCCTTCAAAGTGTTAGGATATCTCATACACCTTCCTTGAATCACTGTATTAGTCACACCCTTGCTATAGACAGAGTTATCTTACTTCCCTCTTTGTGACATCATGGTTAAGGCATTACCTTAAGACTCACTGTTGGGACTCCTACATTAAATGGTCTAAGGTCTAATTGGGACTTCTTAACAGGGATATCCACTTGAATGTAGTGTCCTTTCTCAGTAGTTTCTCCATAGGCGCAGTAATCTCAACATAACTTTTAATGAACTTCCGATAATATCATATATGGTTGACTCTTGTCTGTAGCTATTTAACACTTCTTGGCGCATCTAAATTAAATATGACCATGATCTTAGAAGGCTCCACCATTAATCCTTTCTTGCACACCACATGACCGAACAATATTTTGAAAGGGACAGAGAACAAGCATTTCTTCAGGTTTAGTGTGATCTGGTACCTTTGGCATGTATCCAACATCAAGCACAAACTAGCTACATGGTTCTTTACCAGTCCAAACACTATTCAGTCATCGAAATATACCTCCAAAAATTTGTGAATGAACTCTTTGAACACTATGATGACTACGCATGAGAAAATTGTCAACACATTCTTAAGCCCAAATGGCATCACTGTATACTAGAAACATACCCACTCTGTCGTGAAGGTCATCTTTCTCCTGTCTTCTGGTGCAATCTTAATCTGATGGTATCTAGAGAACCCATTAGTGAATGAATATACTTCTGTCCTCCAACATTATCCAGTACTTCATCTATAAATGGTGTCGAAAAAGGATCATGAATGCAAGGATCATTAAGCTTCCTGAGATCTATGCAAATTCGTATTTCTCCCTTATGCTTCTTCTCATGGACTACCATTGGGCTCACCCAATGAAACTCCTCTACTAGTTCAATAATGCCTGCCTCAAGCAACTTATCCAAATCTAAGTGGACATTTTCCTTATACTAGGGATTAAGGCACTATGGTCTTTTCTTAATCGGCTTCACGTCCAACTTCAAGGTAATCTTCATTACATCTAAATCTCCTATGATACCTTTCCGGTCAAAAATATTTGTGGGGAACAAATCCTGATACTCACAGAGCAACTCAATGACTTTATCCATAGTGGCATCATCACAGTGATCTCCAATCTTTACAAATTTTGGCTCCACCTCTATGCCAATGTTCACTTGTCTAGTCTTCAATGGTACGATGATGTATGGATTCTCTATCTGTGGTCCTTCAACTTCGCGGTGGCCTTCTGCCTCTGGGATATTAATGTTCTTTGGATCCTCATATTCTTCTTCAGCAGTCACATTATGAAACTCCAGTGCATGGCATAATGATCCGGATTTAAAGAGGAACGCAACAAATTACAGAGATAACCATATACACAAAGATGCAGCGGAAATAATACTTCATTTCATTAATGGAAAATATTGAAATATG
>APFE030626237.1:0-13648 GCA_000404065.3 Pinus taeda
ACACTTTCTCACAAGTCCTCAATAAAAATGACAAAATATTTGTGCCTGACAATGGAGGCTATTGAGAAAGGTCCATAAACATAAAGTGAATCCTTTATAGGACTTCATGTACTTTTTTGTCTTGATCATGGAATGTGGATTATGTGTACTTCCCCAAGGTACATCCTTTTCATATATCTCGTTGCTTCAAGTGCTCATTTGAGGAGGCATGTGGTTATATGTTGCATGATATTCAAAGTGCCATGATGTAAATAACCAATTTTTTTATGCCAAAGTTCACCAACATCACGACTCTACAACTTCTCAGGTTTTGTGGTCAATGAAACCCAATCCTCCACATCTAGCTTGTATAGGTTCTTCACACGAACCTCGATCTACTTCACCTAGTTCATGGTGTGTCTTAGCAATGTCTTTCCTTTGCTAAATATCACATCATAGCCACAGTCTTCCAACACTGCAACAAAGAAAATATTATTCTTTAGGCCTAAAATGAACATGCCATCCTTGAGCCTGAGGGGGAAGCACGACTCCCTCTAAAAGGTGATTGTACCAATCTCGAGCAAGCTATATCTTTTGTCTTCCCCCATCTGGATGTGCACATGAAAATATTTCTCCTCTAGTTCATCGAAAAAATATTTATTGCCCGTCATGTGGAATGATGCACTTGAGTCCATGTAGCACATGCAGCCCATCATTGTGTTGGCCATGCATGCAATGAGGTTAAATTCAAGTGTGAACTATGGAGCCAAAGCTTCACCTACTGCTCCTCTAAGGTCTTATTGTGTTTTTTATTATGTAGACAGTTTGTGGCATAGTGCCCAAATTCTTGACAATGGAAGCATTTAATTTTTTTACAAATCTTTCTTCTTGCCCCCTTGACTAGATTCTAGTTTTGTATTGGGATTTATTCCATTTTCCCTTCTTTTGCTTTCTATCCAATACAATTTTTTCTTCATCCTCACCCTTCCATGAAGTCCTATCTCTGGTATTCTGCCTTATTTCCTCCTCTACCAAATCAAAACATAAGCACTCCCAACTTGGTATTTTCTCTCTTCCATTCACTGAATTGTATAACATGCTTAGCTTCACTCTAATACAATTTGGTTGGCCTAACCATAGCTTGGCTCAACTGGTTGACTTCATAGCACATATTTGTTCGTGTGTTCACAAGATAAATTAGTGAACTCATCAATTGTCGGTAAATAATAACATCCACTTCCTCTCTTGAAGTGTCATCCTCTTTCCGCTAGTTGGTAGCTAGAGGTGTCTCCATGGGTTTGCAATTGTCCATGCGAAATCTTTGAATTATCTCATAAACATACTTGCCTTGAGAGGAAAACAATTTCCCACAACCTTGCCATGCTTCCAATCTGAGGAAGTAGTGCATGAAACCCATTTCCTTCATTTGAAACTCTCTTGCAAGTTCCTCCTTGCAAGGTCTGATCAACTACTCATCACCAATTAAAATCAACTCATCAACATATATGAAAATAATCAACAATTTTCCTTCTGCCAATATATGATAGAGTTTCTCATCCACTTCACTTTTGGTGCATCCCAAACCAATGAGATAGCTATCAATCTTAATGTACTAAGCATTGGGTGCTTGCTTGAGACCATACAATGCTCGCTTGATTCTGCACACATGAGACTCATAATCAAAAGTCTCGAAGCCGCCTTATGGTTGATCGATATATACCTACTCCTTAATAACTCCATTAAGGAATGTTGTTTTCACAGCCATCTGGTGGATCTTCCACCCCATATGTGCAACTAGAGAAAGAATTGATTTGATGGATTAGTACCTTGCTATAGGAGCAAAGGTCTCCTCGTAGTCAATCCCCACAACTTGAGAGTACCCTTTGACCAAAAATATGTCCTTTTACTTTTTTATGCTTCCATCTGCTACATGATTTTCCTTGAAGATCCATCTCCAACCCACAACTAATTTATTTGTTGGTCTTCAAACCACTTCCCAAGCATTATTCTTTATAATGGATTTAGATTCCTCCACCATTGCATTAACCCATACAAGTTGCTCTACTTCTTCCTTGAAAGAGAATGATTCAGTCTCTACAAGCTTAGTCATTAAAGCCATTGTTGTGCAGACAAAAATGATCACTCTACTCCTATGGGAAGATCTAGCAACAAACTAGACAAATATGTGCAAAATTTCCTAGCCTATACTAGAAAACACAAAGGAGGGTAGATGGCCCACCTCACTCTGATTTTAAAATCCATTGGTGTCATCCTTAATTCTATCACTTCCAAGATCGATCTCCTCTTCACCGATGTGGATGAATACTTGAAAGGAGAATCATGTGGAAACAACAAACACATACATGGTAAAAACCATTCCAATATAAACCATATAACATATCAAGGAGTATTATACCAAATGAGCTATGATCAACACATTTATGGAAAGAAAACACATAATGTATTATTAATAGATAGTAAAGAGATCACTATAACCACTTAAGCCTTTATGTTGGAAGGCTCCTTTATGTGAGTTCCCAAGTCCTAGCCGTAACCTTCAAGCACTCCTTTCTCCTTAGCAAAATGGGCAACATTTGGGCATAGTTCAATACTAGGAATGCAACCAAGCAATAGCCAAGCAATAGCTAACCAAAAGTATATGGAAAGGGTTTTATTTATAGGGAAGGAGAGTGAGTTGAGGATCCATAAAGGGAGGGAGAGGTTCCACATTTCAAGGGGAAGATCCATTAAAGTAGGATCAAGAACCACGAACGGGAGGTCTCACTCTAATTCTCATTCAACTACAACCAACTCGTCGTTCTAGAGACTTCTAGTGGGACAAGATTCTCCTCCATTTTAGGAAAAAAAATCTTGAAGAGGGCTAGCACGTATTTTCCTATCAAAAGGCATGCTGGCAACACTAGTCACTAGTTAGACAAAAGGTTACCAACATGGTTTTGTCTGCTAAAAGTAGTGTTGGACTTGCAAAACAAGGTTCTAGACAATTTCTTTAGAATTCATTCAAGGAAAGCCTTCTTCTTCCTTCGGGGATGGTTGTAAACATGTTTCATGGTGAATACATTGTTCTTGATGGCTTTTGTCACTTTGCAACACTTGTGACATTGATGACACAAATTGCGACACTTGGGATATGAGACTGGGAGAGTGACACAATACTCTATACTAAATTCCCCTTAAAGCATGAAGTCAGAACGAGAAGTGACGACTGAAATTATTTACAAATCAAGGCAAGGACTTTGGAGAGCCATAATCAGGAGACTCGCAAATCAAACATAATACAATATATCTGACATTTTTAATGTAAGTATGATCAAAGTGTAAGCATCGAATAATACATAGATCCATGACATGGATGCAACCATCTGACTAGAAAGGATCATGTGCATGGATCCACACCATGGATACAACCATCCAAATAGAAGGGATCATGTGTATGAATCCACAGCATGGATGTAGCCATCCAGATAGAAGGTATCATTTGTATGAATCCATAGCATGGATGAAATGATCTGAATAGAAAGGATCATGTGTAGAATCATGAATACTTAATAACTCCATGTAGCCTGGATTTATCAAATGAAACCCAAGGTCTTCATCTCTGTCCTGATCTAACCAAGGTACGAATATAACCAACTGAATAAATGGGTTGAAGTCGAACATTGTAGAAACCACCTGATTACTAGTCAATGATGTAAACCATTAATAGGCATGAGAGAAACCACCGATGATGAAAATGGATCTCAAGGTACGAAAACGCAATCTACGAGTGTGAACAATGAAACTAAATTCGAACACTCACAGAATCATTCGATCAAAGGCCACTCATGTGAACCTATCATTGAATGCAAAGAACCTCCCATTGAGGTACGCAAGATCCAAGGTACTAAAACAAAATTTCTAGATCATTTTCATAGATAATGAGCTGGAATCGACATGAAGTGATCAATCGAAGGAGGCCCATAATTTTTCCCACATCATCGATACGAAACTTAGGATTTGTCAGAGTTGGCAAGAGTGATTCAGGATTGTGGTAGAAAAGTCAAATTGGGTATAAGTGGTTTGAATTGTAGATGGGACTTCTCTTGAACATATCAATGAAATGACTCCAGAATTTGGAAACATTTGACTCAACATAGGATCAAAGGTCATCGTGATAATATGATATAATCATATGAGAGAAAAATGGTTTCCAAAACCTGGTAAGACAAGTGACAAAGTGAGGATAACCCAAACCTGACATGAGATATGGAAAGAGTCATGTTTAAGAGTGACATGGTGCCTTTATACAAATTACAAGATATATGTTTACTTCCATCCAAGTACCTCTTTATTTTTAATCCCAATATTGAATAGGATATCATATGCTTGTCGTATAAGTTCATCCTTTGGATGAATCCATCCTATTATTTTTAATGAAACATAAGAAGGAGTAGCTCGGTCTCCTCATGATGAAAAGTCATTTGTTGTTTTAGTTTTACGAGTCTGACGAAGGGGTAACTCAACATATTTTTCATGTTTACAGAGTTTGAAAAAGAGGCAAAATGGAAACTCTAGAGATCCCTTTCCATAGATAGTCTCTCGAATCTATAAAGGTAGAAAACAATATTCAAGAGAACCTCTTAGTCATGTTTAACTAAGGTATTCCATTTTCATAACTAGTCTATCTCAGTTTGGAAAAGGGTTAAACTTATACTGAGTAGACGTCTTTTCATTTAATTTACGAGTTCGAAAAGATAAGTGATGATCAATCTTTTCATATTTTGAGAGTCTAAAAAGAGCTGAAAGAGGACTCCACTTGGAGGAAATAATAATATAAAAGGATAACAATTAGTTCTAGTCATGATGGAACTATGCAAAACATGTAAAGTTCAGGAGGCTGGCTAGTAAGACCACTCAGTGTGGATGTTCCTTCAGCAAGGGTAAAATAGCCAAGTGAAATCATATGATCGACCAAAGAGATGGTGACGATGGAATGAAAAAGCCAAGGCTCATTTGGCAAAAACATGCTTATAAAAATGGAAATCACAAGAGGTAAAGTGGGAATGGTTTCATTTTTACACAAGATTGAAACATGGGAAACTATGCTTGAGTATACATGAATATTGTTTCATTTTTTCACAAGCTTAAAACATGGGAAAAATATATGCTTCGATTTGGTTTCATTTTTACACAATTTTTAAATGGAAACAAAATATGCTTGGGTTTGGTTTCATTTTTACACAAGCTTGAAACAAGGATAAACTATGCTTGAGTTTGGTTTGCATACCCCCAACATAATGACTCAATTCGAGGTACATGCCTGCAATATTCATTTCATTCACCTATGTAGACTAGTAGTTACTAACATGTGGATGGAATGAAGGCTCACTTATGAGATCAAGTGAAAGACTCAACTGGGAATTTAGGACATCTAATCAAAGACTTGAATTAGAAGGGGACTTGTTTCATTTTCTAACGAGATTGACACAGGAAAAGAACCATGCTCATGACACCTTGTTTCATTTTTTAACGAGCTTGACACAAGTAAGAAATTATGCTCATGACAGCTTGTTTCATTTTTTAATTACCTTGACACAATAAAATAACCATTCTCATAGGGACATATTTCATTTTTTAGCGAGGTTGACATAGTAAAAGAACTATCCTCATGGTACCTTGATTATGGGCTATAAGAGGTGATAGCTTCCAAGAGATTCTCATCACACAGGAGAAAAATGCTCTGGAAGGGATACATGTCAAGTGATCTAATGGAAAGGTAAGGTTCTAATGCCCTAGTGCATGATGCACTATATCACTGACTAGATCACCAGTAGATGTGGGCACAAAATAAGTCGCCACAAAATTAACTTGTGGAGGGGGTCATACCACTTGCATACAAGGACCATTTAGGGAAGATGGTTGATCGAGAGTCAAATTAGGACCAATGAATGAAATTTGACGAATGACCACAATTCTTCCTTCATGCAGGAAAGATATGACATGAAAGAGAGAAGAGAGAAGAACTCTCGTGACATAAACATAGTCATGACCGAGGAGTAAATTAAAATCCAAAGGGCCTTGGAAAACTGGCACACTAAGATAGACTATTTTTCCTCCCAAAGTAATAGGAAATTTCATAAGGATTCCTAAGGGTTGACTGGTTCCTTTATTAAAATCTAAGAGACTTTGGGTAATGGGGACAAGCTACAGAGAACCTAAATATTTCTAAGTAGTTGAGGACAAAAGACTAATATATGCGCCTTCATCTATGATTGTGCTAGGTACGTCTATATTATAAACGTGTACTGTGACTTGAAAGGGCATATAGGAAGGAAGGTGATATCCTACCACTCGACTCTAATCAAAGAAAGTGACTAAACTACTTGGAGATGGTGCCATCATAATGGGAGGACTTCTCTCTTGTGTTACAGGAATTGGAGGATCCGCCCCCCATACCATGGGAATAGGAGGATCGCCCCCCTGCACCATGGGAACATGAGGATTACCCCCTAATTCTTTGGAATTTGAAGAAACTAGAAGAAATTGAGCGATACAAAATTCACTCTCTACAAGATAAATTTGATCAACTAAAAGTGAAACTAGATCAATCATTTTTTTTACCAATGGTTGGTTGGAAACAGACTCATGGGATTCACTTTCAGAGAGAGTGGTATTTACCATAGATGAGTTTTGATAAATCACTTGATCAACTAGTGGAGGATCAAGGGAAATATTTTGATAACCATTTGGAAGACAAGGTTGAGAAGTGATAAGGATATCCAACATGTTAGAGGCTTCATCCATATAAGGAAAAAGGTGAATAGGATGATGCCCTTCACATAACCTACAGGGAGATTTGATTTTTCATTTTTTCTCGTGGGATTTACTATCATTAGTTGAAGGTTTATCATTACCATGATATCCATAGGTCAATGGAAAAGGTCGATGTGAACCCGTGGACCACACTTCTAATATTTTGGGAATACAAGGACATTCTCGAAGAAGGTGGTCACCCTTACAAAGCTTTCATGGGAATTTCACTCTACAAGGTCGATTGGAATATTTTTTAACATTAGTTGCATCTATAGTAATGGTTGCTTAGTTGGCCCTTTCCTTATTTTTATTATTCTTAATATTCCTTTCATTCTTATTTTTATCCACCTAATTACTTACTTGTAGGCTTTCACTAGATGAAGATGAAGAAGATGAAGAACACTGAACAAGCAAAGAAGGTAAAGAGTTAACATTAGGCTCAACCAAAGGTTGATACAGTTCAGGTGGAGGAGAGCCTATTTGAGGATCCGTTTGGACATTTAGAACCATTAGGGTCGAAAATAAGCAAATTGGAAAACCAATGGTAAACCTGGGAAGGAACAACTTTTCCATATAGGAAGCACCAACATTTCCAAAAGAAGAGAAAGGACCAAGATTCCTGTCAGAGGGGTTTAATGGTTGGTTGACATGGGAATTATTTCCATTAGTCTCAACCTAAGATCTACTAAGGAGTATTCCACAGGAAAGATATTTTCCCGTGGTCAATTAATTGATTTTATAATTTAACAAAAATATATAAAAAATGGGTAACTAGGCATAAAGGTTTACCAAGAAACTGTGAACTAAAATATACATCTTCACAAACCAAGGACTTAATGTACGACAACCAATCTCCCGTATACGATGCAGTTGACTTGATTACCTATGGATGGATAGAAACCTATTGGTCACTCCAAAAATATACACGACACTATGTGGAAGTGTGGTATTAGCAGTGTTGTCTAATGCATAACCATTCGATGAGAGCATTCCCATATACTTACCATGCATGGAGCACCTACAATATCCCTGAAAGTTCTGGTGAACAGTCCTATACACTTCTGTATGTGGAACAATATTTCACCCCTGGGATACAACATTGTAAAATAATGACAACTCCTATGTTTAATGACGTGGGAACACATCTCTAGCCTATACCTCTAAATGTTTTTGTTAATGTTCCAAATTCTCCTTAGGTTAATTTAGGTAAATTTTAACTTTGATCTTGGATTAAGTTTCATTTTTAAGGCTCAAAGATCGATATCACCGGAACCCACCTATGATGCAAATAATATGCGAAAAAAAGATTCTTTTCATTTTGATGAAAGTTAACTAGTGTAGGGAAAAAACGTAAACATTGATGAGACAATCAAGTATGCAACAAATAAAGCTTCCTAACTAGAATTTCCGCTTTCACTATTCCAATGCACCTACCAAAAGTAAAATGATTTTCTTTTAACTTTTCTTCCCAATGGATGAAAATGCATTTTTCAGCTTTTGACACTAAGAAATGTAATCTATGCTCAATGATAATCCCAAAAATGACTTTTCAATGCAATGTAATCTAATGCAATTTGAAAAGTAAATGTTTAGATGAAAGCTAAGAAAATATAAATACCATTTCTTTTATGGTTTTAAAAATAGCTAATAATGCTTTAACCAATAACAAATTATTATTGCTTCCACACGTACAAGAAACAAACAGTAAATTCAATTGACCCAATAACTATAGACTCAACCAAAATTCACTTTCACTACTTAAAACAAAGGGATGGGATTTTGCAAACCAATAATAAATCAACAAAAATAATGGAAAATTATATGCACACAGAGCACGAGAACACTTCAGAGATCAAGACACACTAGACCTTTATGATAAAAACCGTAAAAATCTCATTTTTTGGACCAATGCTACTTTCATATTGAAAATCCACCCTGATAAGGTGGATCAACGCTACTTTATGGTAAAAACCCGTGTTTCCAATGCAACAATGTGATTTTTTTGGATAAAAAGAACATCGAGGGAGAAAGAATTATGAAAATGAGGAGAAATCCAAATATACATCTAGACTTGACACTCTAAAGAATGTAATACTTAGAATGCAGACCCAAAATGACCCTAAATCATAGATCACAATGAGGTTGGTCAAACTAATCAAAAATAACAAACATAAAAAGGAGGCTTGAAGGGTTACAACCTCCCCATTGCAGTTGCCATTTTATTCTACAAATAATCCTTTCTACAGATAGAAACAATCCATCTAGTCCTATGGGGGGATCTAGCAATAATCTAGACGAATATGTGCAAACTTTCCTATCTTATACCAATAAATACAAAGGAGGATAGATGACCTACCTCAATCTGATGCTAATATTCATTGGTGTTGTCCTTGATTCTCTTTCTTCGAAGCTCAGTCTCCTCTTCGCCAATGTGGATGAATACATGAAAGTAAAATCACGTGGAAACAACAAACGCGTACATGGAAAAAATCATTTCAACATAAACCATATAACAAATCAAGGAGTATTATACTAAATGAGCTATAATCAACACATTTATGGAAAGAAAACACTTAATGTATTATTAAAAGATAGTAAAGAGAGAATTACAACCACTTCATCCTTGATGTTGGAAGGCTCCTTTAGGTTATTTTCCAAGTCCTAGCCTTAACCTTCAAGAACTCCTTTCTCCTTAGCAAAATGGGCAACATTTGGGTATAGTTCAGCACTAGGAAGGCAACAAAGCAATATCCAACCAACAAATAACCAAAAGTAGATGATAGGGTTTGATTTATAGGGAAAGAGAGGGAGTTGAGGATCCATAATAGGAGGGAGAGGTTCCACATTTCAATGGGAATATCCATTAAATTGGGATCAAGAACTAGGAATGGGAGGTCTCGCTCTAATCCTCATTCAACTACAACCAACTCGTGATTCTCAAGGCATTTAGTAGGAGAATATTCTCCTCCATTTTAGGAAAAACTACCTGAAGAGGACCAATGTTTACTTTCTTATCAAAAGGCAGGCGGTGAGTGCTATTCACTAGCTAGACAAAAGGTTACTAGTGGGATTTTGTCTGCTAAAAGTAGCACTAGACTTGCAAAACAAGGTTTTGGATAAGTTCTTCAAAATTTCTTCAAGTAAAGTCTTATTTTTCATTTAGGGATGCTTCTAAACATGTTTGATGGTGGATACATTGTTTTTTACAATTTTTGTCACTTTGCGACACTTGCAACATTGACGGCACAAAGTGAAACACTTAGGATATGAGACTGGGAGTGTGACAAAATACTGTGTAACAACCATGTAGCTAGTGTACCCATATGGTGACCTTCTCTACATGCATTGACTTGAAGGAGCACCTACATTCTTCCTCACATCTTGCATAAGTCTCTTAGCTTCCTTGGTCCTTTTGCTTCCTTCTCTAGATGGTTCTGATTGATTGGTTATCTCCACTCTCTACTCCTCAATTTGTGGTTTCTCCATAACTTCTTGAGGTTCCTCCTTTAGAGGTAAAATCTCCTCTTCTAGTTATATGAAGCTTCCTCTCAAGAGATAATTGCATTGCTTTGCCTTCATCAAATTTTACATCCCTTCACAGAACTATCATTCTGAGGGATAGCAAGTACACACGATATTTGTGGGGAGTTTATTTGTAACCAAAAAACACCCGAATCATGTTGTTTGTTCTAGATTCTTCCTTGATTCTTTGCATACATGGAAGTAAACAAAGGCTCCAAAAATCATGAAGTGTGATACATTTGACTTTCTCCTCGAGAAGGACTCCTCTAGTGTAATAATGCCTAGAATCCAAAGAGAACTCCAATTCTACAAATAGATTGTTGCGTTGCACACCTTGACCCATAAATGAAAAAGTAGGCATTGATCATGGAACATCACGCTCGCTACTCCCACAATGTTATGATTCTTTCTCTTAGCCACCCCATTTTCCTATGGGTTGTGGGGTGATGTCAGCTCTCGTCGAAGTATTTCTTTTCACATAAATGTTTAAATTAATTTGACACATACTCACCTCCATTATCATTCCTGAGAGACTTCACCTTGTTGCCCATTTATTTCTCAACCAGTGCCTTGAATTCTATTAACTTTGAGAATGTCTCATCCTTCTTCCACATGAAGAAGATCTAACACTTTCATCAGAAGTCATCAATAAAAATGAAATACTATTTGTGCCTGGAAGTGGATTCTATCAAGAAAGGTCCACAAAAGTGGATCCTTTCCAAGAGTGCATGTGTTTTGTTATCCCGATCATGAAATGTGGATTTTGTGTACTTCCCCAAGGTACATATTGTTGCTCAAGTTCTCCTTTGAGGAGGCCTGTGGTTATCTACTAAATGATATTCAAAGTTCCATGATGCAAATGGCCAAGTATTTTATTCCAAATTTCAATGACATTGAGGTTGTGCACCTTCTCCACATTTGAGCTCAATGCAACACAATTCTCCACATCTAGCTTGTACAAGTTTTTCACAAGAAGCTCAATCTACTTCATCTGTCTCATGGCTATGTGTCTTAGGAATGCCTTTCCTATGCTAAATAACACATCATAACCTCAATCTTCTAACACTACAACAAATATGAGATTTTTCTTTAGGCCCAAAATGAACATGACATCCTTCAGCCTGGAGACGAAGAATCACTCCCTCTAAAAGCTGACTGTAAGATTCTTAGATGCACTATACCTTCCATCATCCCCCATATCGATGTGCATCTACAAATATTTTTCCTCCAGGTCACTGAAAAAATATTTATTTCCCGTCGTGTGGAATGATGCACCTGAGTCTAAGTACCACAGGCTTCCCATCACTGTGCTGACCATGCATGAAATGAGGGTAAATTCAAGCTCAAACTGTGAAGCCAAAGCTTCACTTGTTTCTCCTCCTTAGGTCTTTGTGCTTTCCTTCTTATGTGGACACTTCATGGCATAATGACCTAATTCATGACAATGGAAGCATTTAAGTTTTGAAAAATATTTCTTCTTTCCCCTTTGACTAGATTTCGGTTTGGATTGGGATTTGTTTGCTTTTCCCTTCTTCTCCTTTCTAGCTAACGCAATTTTTTATTCATCATTTCCCTTGGATGAAATCCCATCTCCAATATTTGTCCTTATTTCATTCTATATGAAATCAAACCATAAGCACTCCCAACTTGGTAGTTTCTCCCTCCCATTCATCAAATCTTGATAGCTATGGCAACTCTTGGGAAGGCCCAAAAGGGATAAGGTTATCATGTCTGCTTTAGGGACATTATGTTATCTAGGAAATTCCTTCTACAAATAGAAGTGATCCCTCTAGTCCAATGAGTGGATCTAGTAACAACTAAAACAAATACATGCAAAACTCTTCTAGTTTAAGTTAGAATGAGATGAGAGAGGATAGATGGCCTACCTCACTCCTATGCAGTACCTTTTCAATGTCGATAAGGATCTCCTCACTTCCAATCTTCATCCTTTCTATTATGTTTTGAATGAATACCTACAAGAGAGATCAAACAAGGAAAACAAAGTAAAAACATAACATATTCATTCTAATGTAAAGGATACGATAGATCAAGGAGCATCATACTAAGAAAGTAGTCATTTACATGCTTATGGAAAGTAAACATTGTATTAATAATAAACACATTAGGTAAGCATACAACCATTGCCTTAATGTTGGAAGCCTCCTTTTGGATGGGTTTCCAAGTCCAAGCCAAGAAATCTCAAGCTCTCCTTTTTCCTTCACAAATTGTTAGCAATTAGGCACAATTTAGTAGCAACATGACTAATCTAGTCCAACCAACCACTTGAGGCTATATGGGAATGTATTTATATGGAAGGATAGGGACTTAGGGATCCACAAAAGGGGGAAGAAGGTCAACACATTAATGGTAAGATCCCTAAAGGTAGGATCAAGGACTCAAAATGGGAGAAATCGACCATATCCTTATTCAAAAATAACCATCTCATTGTTCTCAAGGTTTGTAGTAAGAGAATCTTATGCTCCCTTTTTGGAGAAACTACCTGAAGAGGACCGGTATGGATTTTCCTATCCCATGTTATGTTTCTAGTGCTAGTTACTAGTTAGACCAAAGGGTAGCAGCATAGTTTTTCCTGCTAAAAATAGCATTGGGCTTGCAAATAGGGTTTTTTTGACAAGCTCTTCTAGAATTACTTCAAGGAATTTCTTCTTCTTCTTTTCAGGGATGCTATGATCAATGTTTTTCATGGTGAATTCATTGACAAATTTTGTCACTTTGTGACATTTTGGGCAAAGTTTGACAGCTCAGGGTATGAGACGGGGAGTGTGACAAATTAATGGATAACACGTTAACACCAACCCCGCCAAGTTCATCACAACACTTTGTAAACTTTCTAAGATACCGCAGAATTGTGTCATTCTTTTGCAACTTGATACTTAGAAGTTTATCACTAAGCACCAGCTTCTTGTGGTCACTACTATGCTCGAACATTTTTTCAGTGATTTCCACATCGAATTTCTTTTTTCTTTTCTATGGAGATTTGAGAAATTATGATTATGTACTACCTCCAAGATTATTCTCCTTGGCTACATCTTTCTCCCACTATGTTATGCTTCTTAACCTGCAAAGTAATACCGAACAGAGAATATGCGAGAAAAAATACCCAGAACACAGAATATGCGAAGAAAATATACCCAGAACACGGAATAGCAATGATTTTATTACTCAGAGAGAAATGTTCACAGGCCTCTTCGAGGGGGCAACCTCCAATAGAGCAGAGCTCGATTACAAGACAAGACACGATACTCCTCGCAGGGAGTCTCTATCCTTTATATATGACTCATACATGCAATACCACGGGTCAATACCGTGGGTT